>JAODAL010008516.1:0-117066 GCA_025379985.1 Phyllomedusa bahiana
GTTATCAATGTCCAGTTAAACAAAAAATGGGGGTTTGGGAAAAGCCCCTTTTTCCAGCACTTTTTAATTTTGGGTATACAGGTTTGAGGGTCATGTGCGGTTCAGAACATGTATAGCCCAATTTTCCAGTTCAACTAAAATGGGGTTTGAAAGACCCCCTTTTTGGGGAGTTTTAATTGTGGGTCAAAAGGGTTTTGGGGAAAAGCTGAGGTCCAGGAAGGCATAGTCAATGTCCAGTTAAATTTAAAATGGGGGTTGAAGACTCCTTTTTCCGGCCCCTTTTTAATCTGTGGGTCAGAAGGGTTTTGGGGTCATCTAGGTCCAGGACAGGCATAGTCAATGTCGTTCAACTAAAATGGTGGTTTTTAAAAGACTCCTTTTTCCGGCATTTTTTTAATCTGGGGGTAGACAGGTTTAATGGTAATTCTGCGGTACGGACAGATATAGCAATGTCCATTTCAACTAAAATGGTGGTTCAAAGACTCCTTTTTCCAGCACTTTTTAATCTGTGGGTCGAAGGTTTAATGGTCTTTCTGCGTTAAGGAAGATATAGTCTGTCAGGTTTTCACTAAAATTTTGGTGGTTAAAAAAACCCCTTTTTCCCCAAATTTTTAAATCTGCTGGTCATGCAGGTTGGGCTCATGCTGTGGCCCAGGACATGGATAATAATGTCCGTTAAGAAAAAGATGGTTAAAAAATCATACTGTTCTGGCACTTTTTAAATTTGGGGTCATGCGGGTTTTAAAGGGTCGGCTGTGGTGCAAGACGGGATAGTGAATGGTCTGTGCTTTTTTTTTTGTGACTTTTTTACCTAAGTGTGTTGCCTAAGATGAGCAGGTATCTTTTGACTGTTGTGGTTGTTAATTCCAGCTTCTCCAGCCTGTTTGGGTGTAAGAAATGAAGGTGTTGTTCCTTCCAAAAGACTTTAAGGTATCGGGATTCTATTACGGTATGGAAATCGTTTTATAATTGACGATATCGACTATCGATAACGATAGTTGACACAATCGCTCATCACTAATTGTTATGGCTGACACTGTTATGGAGGGCATTATTTTGCTAGCACTACAGGGCTGTATATACTATTTTAAACAACCTAAATAAGCAAACCAGTTATATTATTTATAATATTATCTCTGGATTTTTCTCAAAGGCTTATTTATTTCTGACACAATCCTGGCAGATCCACAAGATAAACCATGTAAGTATCGGATTGAAACTCCAGAGAGGAGGAGAGGAGTTGGAGAGGAGGCTATGCATGTGTGTTGTTGTCTCTAGTTATAGCTGTGAAACATCCTCTTCTGTAATCCCCAAAGATTATGCTGAAAATAACTTCTTTCTGAAGTACTGAGCAGGAGACCCCATTCTGATCTCTGGGAGGCCCTAAAGTAGAAACCAGGAGCAAGATGTATGAACACTGGTTAGGTGTAAGACTTTCTTTGTTGCCCATGGCAACCAATCAGAGCTCCACTTTCATTTCCTATAGTGCTGTGAAAAAATGAGCGGTTGCTATGGGCAACAAAGACAGTCTTCATACATGTCCTCCTAGGTATTCACAATTGAAGCGCCATTACTGCTGCTCATGGGAGAGTTACAATATGTCAATGTGGTCCTTGGACCAGAAAACGTTGTACACCCCAACTATAGGGGCATTAACATATTTTTTTTAATTACTATATACTGGCATTCTTATTCCTATCTCTGTGCTAAGGTCACTGTCGGGGCAATCCACTCCATGCCTCTATGGCTGGTACGACATGCGTATACCTTCACACAACCTAATGTTCATTATTGATTACCATGTCCAAAAAACAAACCAGAATGGCAATAGTGAGCGTACTTACTGGGCTAATCAAAGTTAAAAATCACATTCCCTGTTGTGTCCCTATAGCAGACTAGAGGAGTCCACATGGACATGGGACCTGCTTAACCACTCAGAATTATAGTGGTTGAATTTGATGGTTGGACTGTAAGGGCATGTCCCCACTGCACAGGTTTTTGGACGGTTTTTCAGGCGGATTGCGGTTTTGCAGACCGCCAGAAAAACCGTCCGAAAATGAGCAGAACAGGGCGCTATGGAAATCCCGTGCAGCAGTCCCCACTGCACGTGTTTTCCGCCCGTCGGTTTTTCCGCCCGAGGGCCGCCCGATAAACATTGAGCATGCACAATCTTCCAGACGGAATCTGTGCATCTCAATGTGACGTGGGAGGGCTTTTCTCCGCTCATCGCGGAGAAAAGCCATCCCTCCCGCGGCCGTGGGGACGGCCGCAAAACAGTGCAGATACCGGTCGCTTAAACCGACCGGTATCAGTCACTTTCCGTGTAAAGGGCCCCTAAGCAAACGTCTACACAGCAAAGGTTTACACTTGGTTTTTCAGTCATTTTTTTGGATTTTGAAACCAGTGAAAACAGACTGTAAATCATTTACACAGCCTCAACAGAACATCCGAGCTGTAGTCAGACACATCTCAGATTTTCTGAGGTTGGATTTCAGATCTGAAAACTGTAAAATACTTGTTACATGTACAGTCTTCCACCGGATTTACGTCAAAAAATGTCCTGATCAGTGTTAATGGGCCGGCCGAATCTGAAAACCGACTGCAGAATCCGAGCAAAAAAAGTGCCAAAAAATGAAAAACATTTTTAAATACTGTCAGATTCTGTTATAGAATCCGACCAGTATGTTACACTTGCCGTGTGGACATGCTCCAAGAAATGGTTAGGTAATAGCGGCCAAGGATTGTTGCAACAAGTAAATATTGCTAAGAAATAAAATTAGTTTCTCTAACATAGGCAAGTTGTTTGCAGCTGTACAAGTAGATTGCGCTTTGATAGTAAAAACACGTTCTTATAATATCAGACCATTGCTGACAACACAGTCATGGTAAAGTGCCATGCTTTTTCCATGTAAATAAGGACTATCAAACAACTTAAATCAGCTCAGACAGAAAGGATATTCCAATTTAACTAAACCAACAGCATTACATGAGATTCCTTACCTCAATCTGCATTTAAAAGGATTCTCTCAAAAGCCTTAGGCCTTGTCCCCACGGCACTGTTTTTTAGCCAGTTTCTCAGCTGGTATTCGGTTTTGAAAACCGGCTGCAAACCGGCTGACAAACCTTTACACAGACCTTAAAGGGGTTTTGCCATGATGTAATGTTGACGTGGGATCCTCCAAATGGGTTTTTAATCACTTTTCTAAATATACCGTATTTTTCGGACTATAAGGCGCACATAAAAGCCTATGATTTTTTCAGAAATCGAAAGTGCGCCTTATAGTCCGATGCGCCTTATATATGAATCAATTCTTCACTTGGGTTTTTAGTCTTTGTTCAGAACGTATTTACAGCTAATTTAGTGACACTTATTTGTAACTGATTTGTAACTGATTTGCAACTGATTTCGATCGTAAATCCGTTCGGAATCAGTTACAAATCAGTTGCAAATAAGTGTCACTGGCACGTATTTCGCGCCGGAATTACAATCCCCATTCTTTACATGGGGTGATTCCGACGCTAAATAAGGCACAATAAGTGGCAGGACCATTGTAAATCCGAACGTTTTGCGGCCACAATCCGCGGCGGCAATACGGCATGAAAATATGGAGAATGGCCTATACGGCCACCATAGTCAGACGAGTCACTGCGGGCGGGGATACGGCGAGCTCTGTGTGCAGAATATCTGTGTTTCAACATTGTGTGTTCATTCAATATCGTACTGTAAATTTTTTATACCCACGACCCCACAAATGCCTCCTGTTAAGAGACATGCTTATGCTGCTGATTTTAAGCTTAAAGCTATAAGTCATGCAGTAGAGCATGGAAAATGGGCAGCTGCAAGAGAATTCAACATTAATGAATCTATGGTGCGTAAGTGGAGGAAACAAGAAGATGCCCTACGCCAGGTAAAGAAGACCACACTGAGTTTCAGAGGAAACAAAGCAAGATTTGGAGGACAAATTAGAACAGTGGGTTGTTGAACAGAGAAGTGCAGCTAGAAGTGTCTCTACTGTCTCTATTCGACTCAAAGCCACAGCGTTAGCACGCGATCTGGAGATCAAGGACTTTCAAGGTGGTCCTTCATGGTGCTTTCGTTTTATGAAAAGGCGTAATCTCTCCATCCGCACCAGAACTACTGTCTGCCAGCAACTGCCATGGGATTATGAAGAGAAGCTGGCCATTTTCCGCACCTACTGCAGAGCCAAGATAAATGAAAAGAATATCCAGCCAGAACACATCACTAGCATGGATGAGGTCCCCCTCACTTTTGATATCCCTGTACAACTAACTGTTGAGAAAACAGGGACCAGTACCGTATCTATACGTACCACAGGACATGAGAAGTCATCTTTCACTGTAGTTCTCGCCTGTCAGGCTAATTGCCAGAAACTACCACCCATGGTAATTTTTAAGAGGAAGACTTTCCCCAAAGAACAGTTTCCAGCTGGTGTCATCATCAAGGCTAACCCAAAGGCCTCGATGGACGAGGAGAAGATGAGTGAGTGGCTGAGGGAGGTCTATGTCAAGAGACCGGATGGATTTTTTCACAAATCCCCATCCCTATTGGTCTGTGACTCCATGCGCGCCCATTTGACCGATACTGTCAAAGCCCAAGTGAAGAAAACAAATTCAACGCTTGCTGTTATTCCAGGTGGATTAACCAAAGAGCTCCAGCCGCTAGATATCGGTGTCAACAGGGCATTTACAGTTAAATTGCGAGCTGTGTGGGAGAATTGGATGACAGAAGGTGACCACACATTCACCAAAACAGGGAGGCAACGCCGTGCAAGTTATGCCACTATGTGCAAGTGGATCGTGGATGCCTGGGAGAAGGTATCAGTCTCCATTATCCTCCGAGCTTTCAAGAAGGCTGGAATCATCACTGAAGAGCTAAGCAGCAGCAACGAGACTGACTCAGATAATGATGAGGGGGACCCAAGAATGCTTGATGCAGAAATCGACACTGAAGATGAAGAATTTGATGGATTTGTGGGGGATGAATGAACTGAAAAAGTACTGTAAGTGTATTGATTTTTGTTACAACTTTACAAGTTGAGAGTTATTGTGAAAGTGTTGAATAAAGTTTGGCTTGCGGTCTGAACTTTGTTTCATTTAATGCGCCGCACCTTATAGTCCGGTGCGCCTTATAGTCCGGTGCGCCTTATATATGAACCTAGGTGCTTTAGCAAGCGCTCAATGATAATGCACCTTGTAATCCGGTGCGCCTTATAGTCCGAAAAATACGGTATGTGATTACAAAAATTGCAGTCTGAGAGAGCTACAGCCTTCCTTACATGCCCTTGGTTGCTTCAAAGTTTGCATTAGATACGGCCTGACAAGAGCTGCTGGACGGGCTTGTGCAGAGAGAGCTTCTTATCTGATGAGACTGAGCTGCAGAAGTTTTTAAGGCACCGGGTAGCAATATGTTTTCTTTTGTATACAAAACTAGTTGTAGTGTGATTATCTGAGTAGATCCCTGCTTTATCTGATGACAGAGAACATGAAGGAGCTTTCAAGCTGCTGAGGAGAAAAACTGTTGTCTTTTGTATACAGAATCCACAAGTTGCAGTTTGATTATTTCAGTGAACATGTCACACAAATCCCTTTATGCAGCCTTTGTGCTCTGGCTGTGTGCGTCTCTCTCTCTTTCAGCTCCTTGATTTGTTTACATTAGCTTCTTAGCAGATAAGGCTCCTCCTGGCAAAACCCCTTTAATGGAAAATCTGTGCAGCGGTCCCCACTGCACGGATTTTCCGCCCGGCGGTTTTTCATACCGCTGGTGGTCCGAAAAACATAGAACATGTTCATTCTTCTGACCGGTTTTCAGATGGAAGATGAATATTTCTATGTGAAGGGGGAGGGGTAATCACGGAGAAAAACCGTCCCCCGGCGGCCGTGTGCAAACGGCCCCTTAGGGTGCTTTCACACAGTGCGTTTTTGGTGCGTTTTTTATGTGTTTTTTAAATGTGTTTTTTGTGCAGGAAAGCACAGCAATTAATGCTGTATATTGCTGCATAAAAATCTATGCAAAAATCGTGTTAACATTTTTACCACGGCTTGTTCACACGGCTTGTTCACACAGCTTATTTTGAAAAGGTTTTGGACGAGGTTTTCGGAGCATTTCCTCACCCAAAACCTCGTCCAAAACGCCCCCAGTTAATTTAATTGATTCCTATGTAAGGGCTTGTTCACACAGAGTTTTCACTCCGTGTTACAAGCGATTTGTAGATCCGTCTTGGGGACCGACAGAGAGGACCCCAAGACGGCTCTAACAATTGCATGTCAATTCTTTTCAAGACGGACCCGAGCGGCGCTTTTGAAACACGCAGTGGTGATCTCTCATGTGAACACCGCTGCGTCTTCCTAATAGCGAGCAGTGATAAAGTCACTGCTAATTGTTTAGATCCGTCTTGGGGTCCACTCTGTCGGTCCCCAAGATGGATCTACAAAGCGCTTGTAACACAGAGTGAAAACTCCGTGTGAACAAGCCCTAAAACCTCGCTGTAGTTCACACACAATGAGGTTTTTACACCATTCTTTGAAAGCGCTGAAAAAGAAGTGTCATGTCAACTCTTGAAGCGTGTTTTAGGCACGGTTTTGGCAAGTTTTCGGTGCAGTTTTGGGCGCGTTTTTCGTCCTGGCTATTAATTTGTATGGGTGAAAACCTTGTCGAAAACCTCTTCCAAAACCTCACAGAGAAACGCCTCTAAAACCTCTTTTGAAGAAGCGCGTTTCAGGCGAGGTTTTGGGAGCGGAAACGCTCTGAAAACCTCGTCCAAAGTCGCGTCAAAATAAGCCGTGTGAACATGGCCTTAAGATAGAAGCCTCCCCCCTCAAACAGCTAATTAATGCCAGTCAGATGAGCTACTCTCCTCCATCCTGCAGCCTTCATTCCTCTTCAGACCTCCGCAGCCACTGCAGGCAACCTCCTGCTGTCAGCACTCATGTACTAAAGATTAGAATGTAATCAATATTCATAATTCATATTAATATGCCATATATGTTAATGTTACTCTTCACACCCTCCGCCTGCTTAGATCTGTTTTAATGAAATTGTATCATAAGTCAGTAATGCTTTTAAAGACCCAGGTTACTTTTTGCCTTTAGGAAGAATGTACATACAGGATATTAACCTTCAGATACTAATCCTACTTGCAAAAAGACACCCTCATAAATAATGCAGGAATTCCCAATGCAGTCAGGGGCATAATTTATAGGCCCCATAGTAGAATGACATGAGCCCCCACCACCTAATGACAGGAAACTGACACAGCAGTATAAGTTTTGGGATGCTTTTTTTTCAGGAATCCTTGTAGAAATAAAACATTTTAAGCTGCAGATTGTTGGGAAAAAAAATTATTTTCACAGCCTAACATTAAAAAAATTTGTGAAACACCTGTGGGGTCAATATACTCACTGCAACCCTGGATATATTCCTTAAGCGGTGTAGTTTCCAATATGGGGTCTTGTTAAGTTTTAGCACCTTAGGGTGTCCGCAAACCTGGAATGGCGCCTAAATAAAATCGTAATGAAAATGAGACCCCAAAGTCCGGTAGGTGCTTCACCTATTCTGAGGTTTGTGGTTGAGCCAAATAGAGCACTAGGGCCACATATGCGATATCTCTAAAAAAAAAGTAGAATCAAGGGAATCGATGTTGAGTTGCATTACCCTGGTCACATCTACCGTGTCCCAGTGAAAAATGGATAAAAATTTAAAATCTGCAAAAAAAGTTACATTTTGAAATTCAACCTCCACTTTGCTTTAATTTCTGTGAAACACGTAATGGGTTTACAAACTTCCTAAATGCTGTTTTTAATACTTTAAGGGGTGTAGTTTCTTAGATGGAGTCATTTATGGGGATATGTTAGATACAGGCCCCTCAGAGCCACGTCAGAACTAGACTGATCCCCAAAAACATTATGTTGCAAATTATCTTGAAAATGTGAAAAATTACTATTCAATTTCTAAGCCCCCTAATGTCATAAAAAAAATAAAAAGACATTCAAAAAATGATTCCAACCTACAGTGGACATATGGTAGCTGCTAGTTATAAACTATTTATAATAACTGTTTTACACACAGAAATTTTTGAATTTTGAAAATGAGAATTGTTATATTTTGATATTTTTTTTTACAAATAAACAAGGATGATATGGACCAACATTTCTTACTATGGTAAAGCGCAATGTGTCACGAGTGAACACTCTCTGAATCACATGGATAGGTAAAAGTACCGAAAAGTTATTCTCACATAAAGTGACACATGTCAGATTTAAAGAATGGGGTTCTGTCAGGAAGGTCACAACTGGCTGTGGGGGGTACTACTTGTTCTTCCATTGATTATTCTGAAACCTTACCTTACCACAGTTAGGATACATTTACCCAGCGTAATGTGGTGCACACAGGTACGTGCCACAATAATACTTCATTAGCACTTGTGAAAGTATGTGCTTTTACCGTGAGGCAGCCTTCTACTTCGTATACATTCTATTTTTCGGCTGCTTTTTATGGCCGTACTCTATGCGCCAAGAAATACGATTGTAAAATCTTCGTCATTTGTACGACAACAATGACTTTTCACAGCACGCAATGAGAGCTGTTCTTGTTAAATGATTTTATTGTATTTTATTGTATTTGCCGGGTGTACATTGGTGCAATAACGTGCCGAAGTATGCCCCGCAAATACGCCATGTGAACACCCCATAAGACTGTGTTCACACATTGTGCTACTGCATGCATTTTTTTTAATACAGGTGTTTAACTCATGCTAATTTGGAGAACAGGTAAAATATGGTTTAATTAAAAAGGTACATTAATTGAAAAGAACATGCGTTTTTTAATTGCTTTCATTGTTGATGCAGTTGAAAAAGGCAACAAAAATGCAACGTGTGAACAAAGCCAGGTGTCCTCGCCCCTAAGGGCCAGTTCACACGGCTGATTGCTGGCGTAATTGTGGGGACGGATTTCGCCCCGCAATTACGCCGGCTGCCGTGCAGCGGGGGCGGGGGGCCGGCAACTTGCCGGCCCATAGACATTCCTTATTCACGGCGTGTACACGCCGTAAATAATTGACATGTCACTTTCTCCCCGCTCGGCATATTCGCCGAGCGGGGAGAGGAGACGGAATCCATAGTTCTCTATGGAAAATATGGATTACCATAATGACAGAGACGGATTTCAGCCATACTGCAGTGCAAATACGGTGCGCAGTACGGCTGAAATCAGTGCCCAAATCAGCCGTGTGAATGAGCCCTAAGAGTTGTACCTGCAAGGTTACCTAGTTGAATAGGATAATATCTGAATACAAAGACTAAAACAATGTCTATCGTCTGTGGGGTTTGCTGTTTAGCTGAATACAATCTATTGCACCCTGTTATCAGTCATTCCCTGTTGTGTTTTCAGTGTAATGAAGTTGCTTTCTTAAATATATACACTCACCGGCCACTTTATTAGGTACACCATGCTAGTAACGGGTTGGACCCCCTTTTGCCTTCAGAACTGCCTCAATTCTTCGTGGCATAGATTCAACAAGGTGCTGGAAGCATTCCTCAGAGATTTTGGTCCATATTGACACGATGGCATCACACAGTTGCCGCAGATTTGTCGGCTGCACATCCTGATGCGAATCTCCCGTTCCACCACATCCCAAAGATGCTCTATTGGATTGAGATCTGGTGACTGTCGAGGCCATTTGAGTACATTGAACTCATTGGCATTTTCAAGAACCCAGTCTGAGACGATTCCAGCTTTCGGACATGGCGCATTATCCTGCTGAAAGTAGCCATCAGATGTTGGGTACATTGTGGTCATAAAGGGATGGACATGGTCAGCAACAATACTCAGGTAGGCTGTGGCGTTGCAACGATGCTCAATTGGTACCAAGGGGCCCAAAGAGTGCCAAGAAAATATTCCCTAAAGAAGCATTTATGCTATCTATACATGAAAAAAACTTTGAGACTCTCGGTTCACATATCATGATCAGAACATGTTTAAGCTGCCCACGACTTTCAACGTGGTCTCAAATCGGGCAGTCCTATCCTATCTTTACCTCTCAATCGAGCCAACCAGGCCTCTCACTGGGTCACCGACCTCCATTATTCAGAGAGAAAAATAAAAAACACCCAACCTGCAAAGCTGCCCTTCTTATGACAGCCTGTGAGAGTGGGCGGGGACAGAAACCCAAAATGGAAGCACCCCTTCCTTTCCATATAGGTTAAAATCAATGTACACCAAGTATAACGTATGTTTCTGCACACAAAAACATTTCTGAAAAAACGTATGCAAACCTGGGTGCCACTGGCAGGGCTGCGGCACACATGTAATTATACATGTACACACACAGACCGCCACCAGCGGCACATTTCTGCAAAAAGGGCAATACACTACGTCGAAATCCCTAAAGAAGCATTTACCCTTTTTGCAGAAATGTGCCGCTGGTGGCGGTCTGTGTGTGTACATGTATAATTACATGTGTGCCGCAGCCCTGCCAGTGGCACCCAGGTTTGCATACGTTTTTTCAGAAATGTTTTTGTGTGCAGAAACATACGTTATACTTGGTGTACATTGATTTTAACCTATATGGAAAGGAAGGGGTGCTTCCATTTTGGGTTTCTGTCCTCGCCCACTCTCACAGGCTGTCATAAGAAGGGCAGCTTTGCAGGTTGGGTGTTTTTTATTTTTTCTCTCTGAATAATGGAGGTCGGTGACCCAGTGAGAGGCCTGGTTGGCTCGATTGAGAGGTAAAGATAGGATAGGACTGCCCGATTTGAGACCACGTTGAAAGTCGTGGGCAGCTTAAACATGTTCTGATCATGATATGTGAACCGAGAGTCTCAAAGTTTTTTCAAGAAAATATTCCCCACACCATGACACCACCACCACCAGCCTGAAACGTTGATACAAGGCAGGATGGATCCATGCTTTCATGTTGTTGACGCCAAATTCTGACCCTACCATTCGAATGTCGCAGCAGAAATCGAGACTCATCAGACCAGGCAACGTTTTTCCAATCTTCTACTGTCCAATTTCGATGAGCTTGGGCAAAATGGAGCCTCAGTTTCCTGTTCTTAGCTGAAAGGAGTGGCACCCGGTGTGGTCTTCTGCTGCTGTAGCCCATCTGCCTCAAAGTCGCCGTACTGTGCGTTCAGAGATGTTCTTCTGCCTACCTTGTGTTGTAACGGGTGGCTATTTGAGTCACTGTTGCCTTTCTATCAGCTTAAACCAGTCTGCCCATTCTCCTTTGACCTCTGGCATCAACAAGGCATTTCCGCCCACAGGACTGCCGCTCACTGGATGTTTTTTCTTTTTCGGACCATTCTCTGTAAACCCTAGAGATGGTTGTGCATGAAAATCCCAGGAGATCAGCAGTTTCTGAAATACTCAGACCAGCCCTTCTGGCACCAACAACCATGCCACGTTCAAAGGCACTCAAATCACCTTTCTTCCCCATACTGATGCTCGGTTTGAACTGCAGGAGATTGTCTTGACCATGTCTACATGCCTAAATGCACTGAGTTGCCGCCATGTGATTGGCTGATTAGAAATTAAGTGTTAACGAGCAGTTGGACAGGTGTACCTAATAAAGTGGCCGGTGAGTGTATATATATATAGTTGAAACAATAAGTTTACATACACTATATAAAAAGACACATATGCATGTTTTTCTCACTATCTGACATGAAATCATAATAAACCTTACCCGTTTTAGGTCAATTAGGAACCAAAATTATTTACATTTGCCAAATGCCAGAATAATAAGAGAGATGGAATTTTTTAAGGCATTTTTATTACTTTCTGCAAAGTCAAACATTTATATAAATTTCATTAGTATTTGACAGCACTGCCCTTACACTGTATGACTTGGGTCAAACGTTTTGGATATCCTTCCACAAGCTTCTCACAATAGTTTGTGGTAATTTTGGCCCAGAACTGGTGTAACTGAGCCATGTTTGTAGGTTGCCTTGCTTGCACCTGCATTTTAAGCTTTGCCCATACATTTTAAATAGGATTAAGATGACTTCCGGGGGCGGAGCTACCGAGAGTAGCCGCATCTTAGCAGAGCTCCTGCTTCTGGCCCCAAAAGTGCTATTTTTTGAGGCACTTATACCCCTCATTTTGGCATTATAGCCACTGGAAAAAAGCCTGGTGGGCCAGAGAGGGACACATCCCCGGAGGTCTGAGGGGACGAGTTTACCCCGTAGCCCGAGACCGTTGGCAGCGCCCGGGAGAGGTTGACGACGCCCCGGACGGAGGACAGAGAGCCCGCAGCAGCACAGAGTGGAGAGCCCTACTTACCTCCTTGCAGGGAGGAAAGCCCGGGTGAGGTGGTGGCGGCGAGCCGGAGGAGCTGAGACCTGGCGACGCGGAGGCGGAGTTCGGGTCAAGGCAGCTGGTGACGGCCGGAGGCGGGAGGAAGGTCCCACGGAGTCGCCGAGTCCGGCGGCAGCAGAGACCGGGACGAAACCCTGCGCTGCGCTGACGGCTGGATCGCGGCGCTTGGCAGAGACCGCAGGTGGCGGGCGAGACGGATCCCTGAGCTGCACACTCTGACGGTGAGCGGAGGGACCGGAGAGGGCCGTGGACGGCTGCACACAAGATCGTGGAGAAGGAGGGCGGCTGAGGCGGACCGGAGGTCGGAGGCGACTGCTCCTGCAGTTGGGGGATCGTGTCCCTGCATCGACGCTCAGGTGGGAGAGCGGAGGAGGTGGAGGCGGGGAACGGAGGTCCCTGAGAGTGGAGCTGCTGTGACCCTCGTGGTGGCGGGATCGTCGGCCATCTTGGCCACGTGTGGTGCGGGTCTCCCTGCATACAGGAGACTTTGAGGAGCGGGACTGTCGGGCACCCCACTGTGTTTCGTGAGCCTGTGGATTCTTCTCACTGCCTCAAAGTGGGGCGACTGTAGTCTGAAGCTACAGGGGGATCTCTTGGGGGCAACGATTTTGTCCAGCAGTCGCCCCATTGCCCTCCACACTGGGTAGAGGCAGCAGGATATTGCCACTGAGGGCGAGAGGACACTTAGAGCTGCAGTAACCCTTGCATATGCCTATATATACTATAACCACAGTAATTGTTGGTGATCTTTTAAGTCTAAATCCTCTTTTCTTTTGAAAAAAAGGTATCTACCAACCTTGGTCACTAGAGGGAGCCAAAGCTCTTCTTCTGACATAGTTGATAAAGTGCACTCTTTAAATTTCTCTATTCTTGCTGAGTCACTGTGACCTCGCAATACACCAGGTGATAGCTAGTGATGTTTTGCTACTTTGCTGATATGTAGTACCCACGATAACCCCTGCTTCTCCTGACACCTCTCTTTCTTTTATTAAACTTTTCTATCTCCTCATCCCTCTGTAACGGAGGGATGGACAAATATCTATCCAAATCCCAACCAAAAAGAAACACGCGGCAACACGCGTCTGCACCCGCTGTGGCAACCCCTCCAAAATCTGCCAGGGTTCCTAGTACATCAAAAGGGGCCTCTAAAACTCCAAAAAATAAACCCCCTACTATGTCTCAGGGCACTCCCTCTGGAGTTGCAGAGGACGACCCGGCCTCTCCGGGCTCCTTTTCAGGAGACATGGCTGCTTATGATTCTGCCTCTCCATCGAGTCCGACAGGGCCCCAGCAGGGTAACGAGCCACTTACTTTATCCGCTATAGCTCAAGAGGTTTCCAAAATCCTAATGCCTATGATGGATAAAAGATTTGAGGTTTTACATGCTTCAATCAATTCCGCGCTAACAATGAGTACAGCTAATGCGCAGAAAATAGTGGAGCTTGAAAACAAGGTGGCTTCCTGCGAAGTTACCACCTCTAATGTGGAGCAGTCACTCGCACAAGTTAGGGACACTGAAGCGGCGTTAAGAGACCGGATTGATGATCTGGAGAACCGCAGTAGAAGGAACAATCTCCGTTTTGTAGGTATCCCGGAGTCTATTACAGGGGACGGCCTAATAACTTTCCCTTTAACAAGAAAATTTCCAGGGGCCTTGAGATGGATGTGCCCACTGACAAATATGTCATTGAAGGGCCACAGGTTAGGAACCGCAGAGGCGGGAAAGGGGGACAGGAATACGAGACCGCCCAGTAATAGCAAATACCTTAATTGGGGCAATCAAGCAACAAGTGTTGAGGGCGTACAGAAGACGTGACACCCTCATGGTAGAGGGTAAAAAAAATCCTACTGTTCCAAGATTTCTCTGCATTTTGTGGCCCAGAAAAGGAAGCTGTTTTCCCCAGTGTGTAGGCACCTTCATGAGCAAGCAATAAGATTTCAGCTCATGTATCCTACAAGCTGAGGGTGCAGATGGAGGGTAGGCAGCTAGTTTTTGAGGATCCGGCCCAAGCCAGGCGCCACTTCCATATTGAGGAAGGTTAGCTAGGAGACTAACGCTACACAAGGAGGAGCAGGGAAATAATGGCTCTAGAGCCCTTTTGACTTCTTGCAGCGATGCAGCTGCCGAATCAGGGTAATGTTTTGCTAGTTCGGGGGGTCAGTTTTTGGTCCCGTATGTTTATGTCATTTTTGTTTATGTTGTATTTGATATTTGTACGCGCTCTGTTCTCCGGGCTCACCCCCTCAGATGTGGTGGAACTGATAATCTCGAGGTGCACCCTGTCGCTCGCTGGGACGGTGGGGACACTACAAATTGCAGGAATTCACAACTTACAAGGGCAAATGGGTAGAGTAACATGACGAGTAGAGTATATGAGGCGGGCATCTCAGAAGAGGGACCCATCAAAATACTTACTTGGAATGTGGCGGGACTTAACACCCCTATTAAGAGAAAAAAAGTGAGTGTACATTTAAAGCGCTTCAAACCTGATATCATCTTCTTGCAGGAAACTCATTGGAAAAAAGATAACACGGTGGGTTTGCGTAGCCCCTGGCTGGAATCATGTCATATGGCCAATTATTCTTCTAAATCAAGGGGAGTAGCTATTTTATTTCGTAAGGGTCTGGATTATTTGGTAGAGGAGGAGGTTAAAGACGTCGGGGGCAGATATCTCTTGCTAAAGATACAACTACAGGGTGTTTCGTACACGCTGATCAATGTATACGCCCCTAACCTAGCTAACACAAACTTCTTTGCCAAATTGAATTCTCTTCTATCAACAAGGGCGGATACCAACACTATCCTGGGGGGGGATTTTAACGCGATTCAGTGCCCCTTACTGGACAGGTCGGCGTCCACTCGACCACTATCCCCAGCCGCTAGGGACATACTGACTCTAGTGGATAATAATGCACTCTGTGATCCATGGCGTACATTGAATATGGGTGCGAAGGAGTTTACGTTCTACTCCTCAGTTCATAAGAGCTTCACTAGGATTGATTACTTTCTCATCTCTCTAGGATTGTGGGAATCGGTAGTGGACTCAACAGTTTCGGACCATGCTCCAGTCACATTGCTGATCTCACGTCCAAAACCACAACTTAGGAGCAGGTTTTGGCGGTTCCCGGGCTACCTGTTGCAATCTGAAGATTTTAAATCCTTTCTGCAAATGCATTGGACTAATTACGTAGACGATAACCTAGCACACATAGACGATATCTCCTTGTTCTGGGCTGCTGCAAAGGCGGTTAGAGGGGCCACATAATTAATTATGTAGCGGGAAGAGACGGGAGGCGCAAAAGAAATTGAAAAACTGCAGGCTACTTTGCTGATGATACAGAGGGAACTGGCGAACACTCCATCTGCAACAGCAAAATATCATACAAAGGCCAAAACGGTTCTGGAATCTTTCGTGCAAAGTCAAGCAAATTGGCTAGTTAAAATCAATCAGAATAGGTATTTCAGAGGGGCGAACAGAGACAGCCGGATGTTAGCACGGCTGGCTAAGACGCAACGTAGTCGCAAACCGGTGCTGGCCCTGAGGGATCCTGACTCCGCCGCACGTCAGACAGAGCCAGAGGAGATCTCGAGACTATTTACTGAGTTCTTCGAGGATCTCTATAGAGCGCCGCCGACTGATATGGATCAGATTAGATCCTTTCTGAGACACGGGGGTTCCTTTCCGGCCTTGATGAAAGAGCGGCAGGCTTTTTTTAGATAGTCCAATCACTGAAGAAGAGGTGAGGACCGCCGGGGCAATCTCGCCATTGGGAAATCCCCCAGGGCCGGATGGCTATGGTAACGAATATTACAAGCTTTTAGCAGTTGAAATTACACCAATTTTGACTAGCCTCTATAATGCAGTATATCAGGATCGGAGGGCGATGGAGTTATTCTCGGAGTCGTGCACTATCTTACTTCCTAAACCGGGTAAGGATCACACTCTGGTTAAAAATTATCGTCCGATAGCTTTGCTCAACAGTGACTATAAATTATTAACTAAGATTTTAGCGACTCGACTCCAGGCCTTCCTTCCTCATATAGTGCATCCTGCCCAGAGGGGCTTTGTGCAGGGGCGCCAGGCTGTGAAAAATATTCGGTCGGTGGTGGAGGCGACGGTGAGGGCTATGGAACCTTCCTCGGACACCTTGATGCTTCTGAGTTTAGATGCGAAAAGGCGTTCGGATAGGGTTTCTTTGGCCCTTTCTATCTGCCACTCCCGTCTAGGAGGAACTTTGGTCCAACGTTTCTGAATTTTCTTTCTTATATCCAAGAAGGGTCATCTACTAACCTCTTAGTTAATGGGTTACTCACCTCCCCTATAGATATGTTTAGAGGTACCAGACAGGGCTGTCCACTATCACCATTGCTCTTTGATCTAGCAATAGACCCATTAATTATATTTGTCTAAAGCCTAGTTACGCTGCAGGTGGAGATCGGAAGGACTCTCCGTTGGGATGATGTGGCGTTTGCTGACGATGTGGGTGGGGTCTTGAAGAATCCGCGGCGGAGCTTGACGTGGATTTTGCAGACGCTGGAGAGGTGGGATCCTATCGGGATCCCATATCAACTTTGACAAACAAATGCAAATGATACTTAAAGGGCCGGCAAACCTACAAAGGGCCACTATATCCATTTAATTGGTGCATAATAAATGCCCTATTTGGGAGTAACGTTGTCAAGGCTTCCCCCCAGTTTATATAAAGACAATATCAAACCCCTACATAGCTTCATGGAAGCAAGATTGCAAAACATGGAGGGAACTCCCGCTGTCATATGTAGGGAGGGGAAAAACTTATCAAGTTGGTAGAGTTTCCCAAACTATTTGTACCTCCTACTTTTTTTGCCACTTTATATTAGACGCAAGGACGAGATGCGCATGAATATGCCTCTTTCGTCGCTTCATCTGGGGGGGAAAAAATCCTCGATCCCGGGTAATTTTGCAGCAGCCCAAGGAAATGGAGGTATTAATTTTCCCAAATATCAGAGGCATATTTAAAGTGTGTTTACGGTTGTCCCTGCGACCCTCGTGTCGGGTCGCAGGCACAAAAAAAGCAACGCCGCAGCACCTCTATTAAGCGAGCATCCACTACCGACTGAACCAGTGGTCCCCACAAATAGGAGCCCTGCACAGGGAAAGGATCACGTTCTTCGTGTTACCCCGTTCTTCCCGCTGTTCTACTGGGGCTTCCTTGGCTACAGCGTCACGCCCCTATGCTGGATTGGAAGACCCGGTGAAGTTCGTTTTTGGGGCCCGGACTCCAGTCTCGTTGTCTTTCGGCACCAAACCCCGGGTGCGCCCCAGTCCTCCACAGTCCTCTCCCAAGCCACTAACCTGGTTTACCGCAACCTTTTAAACAGGATTCCAAGATGTTTTTTTCCGAGAGGCAAGCTGAGACACTTCCTCGATGTCCCTGCTGTGGACAGTCTGGTCCGGACCTATCCACTGTCTGGGGGGAGAACGCACAGTCCCTGCTTCAGGCCTTTGGCCCGTTTTGAAGACCCAAGCAGACAAAAAAAGAAGAACCCCCTCCGTCCTTTGTCCCCGGGGGGTAAGGTGTGGCTGTCTGCCAAATATATCCGTTTTAAAATCCCCAACTACAACGGGTCCCCGTTTTTTTTGGTCCCTTTGAAGTCCTGAGGCGCATTTAAACCTGTGGCCTACAAACTCCAGCTCCCTCCGACCATGCGCATCCCAAATCCTTCCATTGTCTCCCATGAAACCGGACACCATAACCGCTTCTCTCTCCGGGTCCGTGTTCCCCGCTCCCGTAGCTGAATTCCACAAAATTTTTGCCGTCAAAAAGATTTTGGCCACAAGACGGTTCGGGGGAAAACGATTTTTTTTGGGGACTGAAGGGTTTTGGGCCAGAGGAAAGGTCGTGGGAAACCGAGGAAAACATCCTGGGTATTCTTGTCCTAGTTATGCGGGCCAAAAGAGGGAGGCCTAAGGGGGGGGGGTACTGTTTCGGGTGTCCTTGCGACCCCGTGTCGGGTCGCAGGCACACCCCAACGGGGGCCGCAACCTCCTGTGCGGCCGGTGCCGCGGCCCGATGCTCGGGCCGCGGACACCCCGGCGTGTCACGGGAACACTGACCCGTCCACGCTCCTGGTCCCGTCCTGGCGCGCGCTCCTGCTGCCGGCCGGGTGCACGCGCGCCCTCTAGTGCCGCGGGCGCGGCACTGCCGGGAAATTTAAAGGGACAGTGCGCCGGTGATTGGTTTTCACTGGGTACGGTCCCTATTTTAGCCCTGCCTCTTCCCCAGCACCTTTGCCGAATCGATAGTGCCTTGTGCCTGGAGAGGAAGCGTTCCTAAGTGTCTTGTTCCGTTTACTGTGTACCGTACCTTCTGCCTCCGTCCCTTGACCACGAACCTTTGCCGCCTGTCCTGACCTTCTGCCTGTCCCCGACTACGAGCCTGCTTCACGATTTTGTACCACGCAACACCTCGGCTGCCACCGCAAGCAAGTCACGTCAGGGGTAGCGACCTGGTAGCAATCCGCCGCAGCAAGTCCATCCCGCTTTGCGGCGGGCTCTGGTGAAAACCGGACCTACTTAGACTCCGTTCCCCTGGCGTGGCTCACATCATCGCTTGTGGTGGTCCAGTGGATCCACTACCACATCCGTAACAATGTGGCTGCGCTGATCTGCCCGGCAGTGGATTGGCTGCAGGGTACATCAACGTACACGGATACCAAGACAGAGCAATCTTTTGTAGGGAAGACCGGGCTGGCAAATTTTTTACATTTGCCTTTACGTCAAGTCCCGGAACTAATCAGATCTAATCCCCTGATATTTTCAACATGGCGGGGATGGCAAAAATTGAGGGTGCTACTGAGATTCCATCCACATGCCTCATTGCTCCGCACGTTTATAGGCAACCCGGATTTCCAACATGGGGTCCCACACAAAGATTTTTACATGTGGGAGAAAGGTGGGATAGTGTCAGTTCAGGATTTGGTAGATACTAAAACACGTAGGATTCTATGCTTGGAGGAACTGAGGACTAAATTTCCGGAGGCGAGGGTCTCCTTTTTCCCTTACTTAAGTGCTCGTAGCTATGTTTTGACGCTGCTTCCATATCTTACGCAGAAAGAATGGGACCCAACACTGCGCAAATTATTGCTCAGGAGCACGGCGGAAAGGGGCTTGACCTCTCGTTATTATAAAACCCTGCATACGCCGCTTGATTTCTCGGAATCAACAATGGCGCTGGCAAAATGGGTGAGAGATGATCCTAGTCTGGAGGTCCACACCTTACTCAAGGCATTGGCCAATAGCCGCAAATTCTTGGCCTCCAGTAGATATTGGGAGATGTCTCTTCAGTTATATCACAGGGCTTATATTACCCCAGTCAGAGGTCATCGCATGGGTATTTTTGAGAGTAGTAGCTGTTTCAGGTGTGGGGACCTGGAGGCGGACATGTTCCACTGTATATGGAGCTGTCCAGTGATACAGGTTTTTTGGGCACGGGTGATGCTATTTACAAGAACGCATTTGACGACTTATGTCCCCAACACTCCCCTATGGGCCATATTTGGGCATATAGACACCCAGCTGACTCCATGTGAACCGGGAAGTAGAAAATTACTGTATATGATTTCAGCGGCAGGGGTAAAAACCATTTTGAACACATGGATACACGACTCTCCGCCCCCTTTCAGGATGTTTTTAGACAAATTGTCCTATATATTGAAAATGGACTGGGTAGAGGCCTCTGGTAAAAAAGAGACACACGTTGAAAGATTCTTTCAAGTCTGGGGCAGCTTTATTCCCTTACTTCCGCAGAGAATACAGGGGGCCATTAGGGAATGCTTTACTTATACCGCATGGTTCCAGGAACAGGTATTAATGGGAGAGCCACCAATTTAAAGGGGTTAAGACCTGACGCACCATGATGGGTAAATCTAGTTCTGCCTTTGGCCTGCTTTTGGATGCCCAAGAATTCAGTTCTACACAGTGAATTACGATTTTGGTGGTATAAAATGACAACCGCTTTGGCTGACAATCTTACTGACATCAGTGGTGGGGGTGGGCTTGGAGAACGGAGCGCTTATTTGTTGATGTATGTGGTTTTGATGTATGTTTTATTTTTGCCTGGGCTTACTAATATATGTAACCTTTATGTGTTTGCGACTCAGGTCCTTTCCTTACAGTACTTGCTAAGAGATAAGGAAATGATATGGTCTGTAGCCTGAACCAGTATAATATCAGTATAATCCTGGCCTAACGTATCATAGGCTTAAATGCAGTCGCAAAGCTTGCCCAGTGGTTAGGCAATTGGGCAATGGCATGAATCTCGTTGTTTGGAACAGGTATGAGTTCGCAAATCGAAGGCTCGGGTTGGAGTTTGTTCAACCTTGCTTTTATTCTATGTACTTAAAACTGGTAATGTATAGTATATAGATCTGGAAGCTTTGAATCTTCTACGTTCATTACTCACTTACAAACTGTATTTTATACTTCACAATTGTTACACTTTGCATTACCTATTATTTGAAAGTTGTGTGTTGGGGGGCAGGGGTGGTGGGGGGGGAGAAAAAGAAAATATTGCATTCCGGAATGTACTCGTACAGATCTGTCATTTAGCTGAATATTCTGTGAATCATTGCAATTTTGTGACTTTATCTTGTTTGTTCTACGCCTTCATTGTATGTTTTGGAGTGCTTAATAAACAGATTTCAAAGAAAAAGGATTAAGATCAGGGCTTTGTGATGGCCACTCCAAAACATTGACTTGGTTATCCTTAAGCCACTCTGTAACCAGTTTGGCAGTATACTTCAGGTCATTGTCCATTTGGAAGACCCATTTCCGCCCAAGCTTTAATTTTCTGGCTGATGTCTTGAGATGTTATTAATCTGCATTCACCATTAATAACAGCAGAACAGATCTCCCAGTGGCCGCACATTTCTCCAAAGAAGACCACTCTGTTGAAGATTTGTGGGTTATAGTTTTAATTGGATATTTTAAGACGCAGAGGGAGAGGAAGGATTGGGAATTTAAATTAATGCAAAAATTTCAAACTCAGTAAAATGGATTTAATATTCATGCCAGTTTCATGTCACACTATGTGTGAACTGTGAGGGTCACAAATCACCACCTGATAGCAAACAGATAACAGCAAGAGTTAATGATCCTCCTGTCATGACCCACAAGTTTCCAGATTGTTTATATCTTGACCTGTTGTAAATAACTTCTCTGCTTATATTGCATTTTTTTTTTAAATATTCTAAGTTCATTTGAAGGTCCATGTCTTTTGTGTATAAAAAGTCTGTAAATTTTCAATTTCTTGCATAACACTATGTCTGACGAAGAGAGATAGAACTCTCGAAAGCTCACCATCAAATATACTCAGCCTCTAAAAGGTATCTTCTGATTTCTCCACTCTTCTACTTCATTTCATATAGTGAGAAAAGCATGCATATGTGTCTTTTTATATAGTGTATGTAACTGTATATATGTATATATGACAAATACTTCTATAAGATACACTGTTGCTTTATTTCTCCCTGCTCGTTATAATGTTATTACAGTACAGTCTCACAGAATAGGAAAGTCTCACACGCTGATAGCATGTCTGCTTAACAACAAGTGATGCAGTTCAGGAGCCAATGAGAAATCTACCTATTGACTCCAAACAAGAAAAAAACTGTGTTCTGCTGAGGGTATTTCCATTTGTTCTGTGTTGCTTGGTATTTATAAGTTACTTTCACTTCCTAAAGAAGCTTTATTGGTTGTTGCAGGAGCTTTCAGACGCTTTTACATATTTGTCAGTGCAAGCATTAAATCAGTGCGTCAGTAACACAAGTCCAGAGAGGAGCAGACCAGAACCAGAAGATGGCTGAGGAGACCCAGAACCTGGTGCACCAGGAGATGCCCGAGGAGAACGTGGTCACAGTTGACAACAGGGAGCCACGGTATAAATCTGCATTTTATATATGTATATAATATATATGAATGTATAGTTACATACATAGATATGAGATCATCAATATAGATGAGATATAAATTTGATATATGACTAGATAGATACAAGACAGATAGATTGATATTTATATAAATTCACAGCTTTTTCAGTACTTTTCATGGACACATTGCTGTGGTGACGGTGTATCTAAGCCTAAGTACTGTCTCGAGAAAATTATAGAGACTCACATTCCGTATCAGAAAACCATTAAAATGTAAATATTTGTAATTGATAAATAAGAAAGACAAAAATTGCCCCAAAAAATTTGTAAAATTTTTCTGATTTCCCATAATTTTGGGGTCCAAACCGATTGGGGGTTTTTTGCTAGAGCCCACCCCCTTATTTCAAAAAGGGGTTATGGACACCTCTGCGATAGAAAGAAAGATTTTTAAAACATTCACGGGTTCTTAGTAAAAAAGTTGCACTTAGTTTTGCCCCTGCAATCTTGTTTCCCTTTATCCCTTTTCAGGCCCCTGATCCCAGTTTAGAAACCGCGCTGGGGTTAGGCATTTTTCTGGTTGCGTCCCTCCTTGTGATACATGCATGATGTAAGGGCTGTGTCTTCATCTCTGTACTGCTTTCCCTTCTTCAATGCATGAAGGATTTCCATCCTTGTGCTGAAGGGGACTGATCTGAGGGGTGTTGGGGTTCACCCTCATCCCCTTTAACACGGTTTCAAAATGCCGGGGCCCCCGCTGTTGGGGAAAAACAACTCCCCCATGCATTTTTTATAATCTAAACATGGGGATGATGGGAGTTTTATTTCCCAACGCTGGGGGGCCGGGGATTTTCACCCCTGCTTTTTCGAGTTCCCAAGGTTTACTCCAAGTGATACACAGCCATTGATTTATCCCCTCACCTTTTTAGCTGCCTTGTGTGTGTCTTTGCACCCATTACAAACCCCTTTTTTTATCTCCTACCTGGAAACTTGGATGCTTCCCCCTCTACACTCTCTGATCTGCCCCTTTATACATTAACCTCCCCATGTCTGTGGCCACCTCTAACACTGTGATCTGCACTGCCTGGTAGCTTGGATGCTCTCCTTTCCTTCTCCACTTACTGATCTGCCCTACCTGGAAATTTTGATGCTTCCCCCTCTACACTCTCTGATCTGCCCCTCTATACGTCAACCTCCCTGTTTCTCTGGCCATCTCTAACACTGTGTGACCTGCCCTGCCTGGTAACTTGGATGCTCTGCCTCCTTTCTCCACTCTCTGATCTGCCCTGTACATTAAGGGTGCATTCACACGACAAAGACAAAATACCGATCGGATTTTCCGACTGGTATTTTGTCTATTTTTTGGCACATAGATGGACGGATTTTGTTCGTCGTTTGCAGATTCAAGCCGTCCCCCTTCACATTCACATGTTTATGTTCTGCCCAAAAAGCGGGGGGAAGAGTGAACGTGTTCTAAGTTTTTAGGAACAACGGTGATGTAAAAAACAGTCTGGCTGAAAATACGTGCAGTTTGGACTGCTGCACGGATTTTCTATTTCAATCAATGTAAAAGGTTTACAGTCGGTTTACAGATAGTTTTAAAATCCGAAAACCTCTGTAAAACCAACTGAAAACCCTGCAGTGGGGACAAGCCCTAACCTTCCCCTCCCTGTTGCCATCTTTAACACTAAGGCCATGTTCACACGGCTAACTGCGGGACGTAATTCAGTCCGTAATTACGCGCCGGAGTGCGCCAATTACGGGCTGAATCCGTCCCAGTAACTACGGTAATCCACAGTTCTCTATGAGAACTGTGGATTACGTCTCCTCTCCCTGCTCGGCGAATACGCCGATGGGGGAGATAATTCACATGTGAATTACCATTCTCTATGGGCCGGCGAAGTGCCGGCCCCCCGCTCCCTCCCCGCCCCCGGCCACACGGCGTAACTGCGGGGCTTAATTACGTCCCGCAGTTAAGCCGTGTGAACCTAGCCTAAGAGAAGGGAATCACAGAGGCAGCTGAAACAGCCAGGAGCAATGTGCTGTTGGAACAGTTGGTGAAAACGTAATAGTTTAGACTCTATTCTACTCCATATTTTTTAATTCCTTTATTTGTTCCCCTAGTAAACTGTTTTTAATTTCCCACTGCACCTATCGCTCTCCATTTGCCAAAATGTACCTGAGCACTGAGGTGGTCCCCCTTGGCTGCTGGCTGGCCATGTCTGCAACCATGAAGGTCAAAACTAGCAAAAGCCCACGTCACATGAAGTCGATACCGCCCAAGATTCACTTTCAACATGAAGGGAAGTGATGAAGATTTCAATACATTGGTAACAGATTTACTTTAGAGCTTGGGGATTAAGACTCATTGATTAGGTTTGTTTTTTAGTTTTTTTTGGAGGCTAAAAAAAGAAATTCTGCATTGTTTGACTTTGTGGCACTCATGCTGCAGTGTAACTTATTTATTCTAAGGGTCCTAATGATTACAGCAAGACCAAATTAATATAGTAATTATTTTTTGTTGGTTTTTTAATCTTTCACTTGTAATAAATTGTTACTTGTTTTTGTGTTGCTGCATTCTGAGAGCCCGTCCATTATTTGCTGTCATTTTCATATGTTCTGTTTTAGACTTAAAGGGGATGTATCGCTTCCTTACTTCGGCTCATTCACACTGCTCTGAGCTTCCAGCTCTGTGAATGCAGGGGCGTTTCTTCCCCTCCCAGCTGGATGACATCAGCCCCCCTGCACTGCTGGCCTGAGACTCCCCCCCTCCCCTCTGAGTCCACAGATCACGGTGTCTCTCCCTCTCAGTCTTATTTTAGAAGAGCTGTATACATCCCCCAGGCTGCATTCAATCTAATCTGAGCACTGATCTCTCACTGCTGGAGATGTATTACAGCTTTCTAAGAACAGCACAGATCTGCGTGTATGCAGGAGAGTTAGGCACAGGGTCAAAACTGTCATGTTTTCTCATTGTACAATCTGCTGCAGTCTGTTTCTGCTAGGTGTGGAGACAGAAAAATGCTACGGCCCCTAACTCTGAGTCTGACACACAGCTCCATGAATCGACCCAGGGGCTGTACAGAATATAAATGAGCTCTCAGCTAGTGAAATGCAAGGAGGAGGGATCAGGAGGGATTAGACCCACACTGGATATCAGTGTAAATAAAAACACAAGATAAGGGACACTGTGAGAACAAGGCAGCTTTGCTAATGACATCCAATTGCAAAGTTGCTTGTTTTCACTGTCCCCTTATTCTGAAGACCATTTAATGAAACGATAACAGCCCTTTAAAGGGGTTGTCTCACTACATTGATTCGTGTTACCACAGTCCTGTTTTCTTGGTTTCACTTTGAATTCAGGGGCTTGCTTACTGGCTTCTACCAGGCTGCAGTAGAAGCCAGGTCTGTAGCTATAGCAACCAGCACTGGCAGCCTATCAGGAGAGATCAAACAGGTCTGTAGCTATAGCGACCTGAGGAGCTGATGCAGCCCATACAAGAGGGGATATCTAGGAATAGTTAGGACTGTTAATGGACACATATTGCAAAGTGACTTGTTTTTGCAAGATCTTTAACATAAAAAGCAATCCTTGTAGTGAGACAACCCCTTTAATAACTAACCTCTATTCCTTCTGGAAATGAAAACAAAAAACACATTTCTACCTTTTTTTATGATGCAAGAAAAGTTATTTTATAATTTTATAGTAGGGTTGTAGTTTTCAGATCTTATTATTTCATAATCCAATAAAATAACATTTTTCTTTTCTTGTTGGCTTATTTTTCTGAACCAATATCACTCTCATCTATGGGCTGTGTCTGGTATTGCAGCTCACCTTTATTTAGCATGAGCTGCAATACCAGACAAGGCCTATAAACACGATTGTTGCATTTTCTGGAAAAAAAGCAGACATTGGCATCTTATATTTCACAACTTCTTTGATTACTTGTCTCTTATAACCATGTCGAGTGTCTCCATGCCTCAAAGAGGTGTTCCCATCTCACACATTGATGGCATATTGATAGGATATGCCATCAATGTGTGATAGGTGTGGGTCTTATCTCTGTAAACTGCATCTATCTTGGGCCCCCGAAAGTCTCTCCATTCAGAATGAATACTCAATCGAACTTGTGCTCTGCACTCTTAGGCTATGTTCACACGGCTTAACTGCGGGGCGTAATTCCGCCCCGCAATTACGCCGTGTGGCCGGGGGCGGGGCGGAGCGGGGGAGCACGGGTCCGCACTTCACGCCATAACATCTTCTAGCGGCGTATACGCCGCTAGAAATTGACCTGTCAATTATCTCCCCCCTGGCTATCGCCGAGTGGAGAGAGATGTATACAATTCTCTATGAGATTGGTTACCGTATTACTGTACGGTTCAGCCATAATTGCCATTCGGCGTAATTACGACTGATTACTCCAGAATAAGCGTGTGAACATGGCCTTGATTTTCTTGGGATTCCAGTATTGTGAGCAGTGTCACCTGTATGTCAACTCCAAGACAGAATGAAAGGTTGAACAATTGACCTTGGGCCACTTAGACCTGTTTAGTCAAAACTCACTTTTTTGCCCATAATAACCTATGAGCAAAAGAGTGAGTTTTAGACCTAAATAGGTTCATAAATGCGGCTCCTTGTGTCTGTTCTAATTGGAGACTTTTGGAAGCTGACTTCCATAGTGATCCCATTGAAAAATGTGGAACTTTACAATGGTGCCATCATTTATGGTTCAAAAATGTATCCAGATCCCACACCATACAACAATGATTGTAAATGAGCCTGTAGCTTAGTGACTGGTTCTGTCCTGCTAGAATCTTGACAAATACATGAAAAATGAAGCACTTGGCATCAGAGCAGTCTTTACACATCAGATATTTTACCTGTGTTTCTGGATACTATTTCGGTAACAAACATTGAACTTCAGGGTTTGTGATTTCACAAGCGTTAAAGGCAGCGACGCCAGATATAGTACAGAACATGATACAATGATACACAGGAATTTTCATCAACAGCTCCAGTTCTAATCGTCTTTGGCGTACTGTAATATAGACACAATAATATTTAGCAGTAGCTATAGGTCTCACGGACGTTGGTGGCTTCAGCTCAGGTTGGCTGTATCTTCTTATTAGCGGAAACAAGGGCAAAGGAATGGTGGGAATTTTCTCCAGATTGGCAGGGAAAGATCTGTAATCACTCTACCCGTGGAATTCAAAACTGAAAAAAAAGGTAGCACATCCAAAAATACACTTGAAGGTCGGGTGCCAGCAATATAAGACCTACGTCACAGGTCTGCAATGTAATAAGGGAAACTCAAAGCACTCACAATTTGAAAAAATAGAAGTTTATTCCAACATGTCCAGTGACGAAGAAATTAGATTCAGGCCCCCTGTTTGATTTACATGAGCTATGAGCTATTATATAACATGATGGAAAGCTACTCAACTGAAAGACCTTAAATGAGCCTTGATAGGAAAATAAATTTTTGTTCTGTTCACCATACGTAGACCATGAGAAGACCACTAGATGGTTCACATGTTGTGTGTGTAGGTGTTTATCCAACCAGATAATTATTAGATCTCAACTGAAGTGAGGACTTAAATGGGTTGTTTCACTACATGATTCATCTTACCTCAGTCCTGTTTTCTTGGTTTCCTTTTTAATTCAGAGGCGTGTTTACTGGTTTCTACTAGGCTGCAGTAGAAGCCAGGTCTATAGCTATAGCAACCAGTGCTGACAACCTATCAGGAATGATCAAACAGGTCTGTAGCTATAGTGACCTGAGGAGCTGATGCAGCCCATACAAGAGGGGATATCTCAGAATAGGTAGGACACTGTTAATGGACTCATATTGCAAAGTGACTTGTTTTTGCAAGATCTTTAACTTAAAAATCAATGCTTGTAGTGAGACGACCCCTTTAATGTATAATAAAAGGTGTAATGGGTACAAAACGGAGAATGTCCCCTCCTGTCCCATAAGCATTTAATTGAAGTGTGATAAATGTGATGCTCCCAGCCATCCATGAATAGACCTTTTCTTCAATGAAGATTCCCTCCTCAATGAGTAACATTTTACAAAATACTAGGTGCCAACCAATATGTCTCCATATTGTGGAAATAGTATTTCAGAGTTATAAGGGTCTTGCATTTATATCCAACCAGATCTGTATGCAGTTTCTGTCTTCTCACTGGGCTTTAATACAACCATATTAATTGGTTAATTGTCTATGTAACACAGGATATGGGGTCCCTGCAGTCCTTTGTATCTGTATTGTAGAGCAAGAGGCACTTAGACATCATATTCTCTATTAGAATACCTCCATAATATGACATGCACTGGAACAAGCAGAAGAACAACATCTGCCTATGTTGGACTATAGGCACCATATTACAAATCTGCACCTTATTCAGGGTGTTCCAGCATGTAGTACAAAAAGTAGGCAAAAAATATGAAGCAAAATTATATAGACTCTCCCTAAAAATATTGAGCCTCATTTCCTATTGTGGTTGCGCCAGAAAAGTATCTTAAAATCCACCAAAGATGTGTGCTTTTTTGGCGCAGCATTCATTTGGGCCATTAGACACATTTTGTACACTCACCAATATGGGACGTTGTTTAGCAAAAGTGGGTGTGATTTAGTGGGAAAGTAGGCATGGTCATAACGTGCCAAGCTGCCCAAAATTGCATCAAGAAAGTAAGATAATAAAATTTAGTCTTACAAGCTAGGCTATCAAAATTAATAACCTTTATCTTTTGGAAATTTGATCAAGACCATATCAGATCTATTCATCTCATGACCCTCATTCACTCATTATTAGTGTATTATGGATTATAGAATGGATTATTTTATGTAGGCGGATCTTAAACTGTGCCAGATTTATCAATCAGTATGAGCTACTGTGATAAATCACTCACAGTACACGCCGCAATACGGCGGGTGTTTAAGAAGTTCACACTGGCCAGCGCATATGACTAAAATACTCTGTGCTGGCTTCCATAGACATTCACCTTTCCAGGTGCATAAGCGCAGGGGAGATGTGACATGTCACTTCTTTCTCCTGGAGCGTAGTATGCGACGGGGAAAACATTGGGTAATCATAGCTCTAAATCAAATATATGAATTACCGTATTTGCAGTCCAAAGTTTGGGCATATTGCAGCGCAATTACGCTCAGAAATATGGACCGCAAATATACCGTGTGAACATACCCTAAAAGCCCCAACTGTATCCAAAGAGAGGAAAGTAGAAGCAGCACGGTAGAAAATCCACATCTTGAAATGTATTTAATAGTGCCAATACAAGCTACGTTTTAGCACTTTAATTGGGCTGCTTTCAAAAAATTATACATAGCATGTATTGGCATGGATGAATACATTTCAAGATTTTGTGATTTTTCATGTTGCTGCTTCTACTTCCCTTTCTTAGCATATAGACGTTATAGGTAGTCTCTTTAAACAGCAAATTAATTTTGTACATTATCACAGATCTTAAAGGGGTGGCCTCACCATGCACAGAGTCACACTTTTTATTCAGGTTGTGGGTGGGTCTATAGCAGAGATTGGCATATCAGCTCTGCTATTCCCAGCTGATTATATGAGCGTGACATGACTGCAGGAGATGTATAAACTGTAGTACACAAAGCTGCAAAGCTTTAAAGGGTGAAAGCTTGTTATTGCTTTAGTAAAACTAAGCATCTGTGCTAGAGATAAGACTCTGCAGGGAGTGACTCACCATGGATGGACTGATAATAGCTTGGATCAATGAGAGATAAGAGAGAGCAGGGAGAGGTGGTTGTTAACTAGAGAAACTTGTGTACGCTAAGATGAGATCAAATCTTCTTTATCTCCTGACCAAAGCAAACTCAATAAAGCAATGTATTTGGTAATAGTCTTCATTCACCTTTCCCTACATATTAAAAGCTAATTATTGTGGTGAGAAAGCCATACATATTAGACAGAATTTGAAACACAGCTGGTTTATTTCCAGTCAATGATTGTCTCACATAAGTGGGCTAAATTTCACTCAGCTTCAGTGTGCAGGGATTAAAAAACACCTGCGTCTGCCATCTCTAACCTATCGCAAATGCAGTGATAAAAATGTGCGTATGTCTGTGAAGGCAAAAGAGTCAGTATTTTCAGTATTCAGTATCACTGAGGTGACTTATGGCCAGTCCATTTCCACTGGCTCTAAATTTAACATTTTACTATTTATTTCGATGTAATAAGAAATTTCTATAAAACCTTAGATCAATTGTGTGTTTCTTAAAGGAACGGTAAACTCGGTCTTTGACAGGATGTTTAGTAAAACGATGACCTTCGTAATCATTACTTTTAGCTTAAAGAATGTAAAAAAAATATATAGTCTAAGAAAGGCATAATAAGAGAAAAAGTCATCTTTCACTGCGTCGAACAAATCTCTACAAAGAGCAAGTTTCAAGATGCCTCTGCCTAGTAACTAGTGACATCACAAAATCCTAAGTATTTAGGTAGATTACTTAATATTGTACTTGCCCATTATGCTAATCAGATCCTGTTCTTGTGTAGTTCTAGAGAAAAAAATGCTATTCTTCTGATTGGCCAATAAGTGTGACATCAGCAGTTGCTGGGTAGAAGTTTCTTGCTGACTGTTCTATCACACAATATAGTAGCAGGGTGGAGGCACAAGTTCAGTACAGTATTCAGAGAGAATGTAATATAATTATAATTTCTATATTTATTATGACTGTTTTATGTAACACTGAAATATTCTCTTGAAGTTCCGTAAACATCCATCTCTGTATATTTTTATTTCTGTGAATTTGTAATTGTGTTTCCTTTTTTATTATCATTTTTTTTATTTTTAAGCTTTTTATCTCAAATGCAGATGTTATACATGTATTAATAGGACTTTATAGACATTTAAATACAAATGACATTTAAAAAGAACAGAAACTTTAATAAGTCATTTATTTGCATATTATTATAAACTTTTTTTTGTTACAATCTTTATGTCATGATTTTTTTTCTGAGATGTAAACGAATGGTCTTACATAGTTACATAGTTTGTGATGCCGAAAAAAGACAGACGTTCATCCAGTTCAGCCTATTGTGCTAAAGTGTTGATCCAGAGGAAGGCATGAGGTAGAAGAATAAATCCCTGGATCAACGACCCTTCTTTCACCAGTTGCCGTGTGGACGTTTGACTGGTGCCCAAACTGAACAAAACAGAATATATTTTCAACTATTTTTATTAGACATTTTGACCATGTCTCTTCTGCAGCTGGTGTATCTTACAGTGCAAACAGCTTGATTCCTTTCAGAGTTTATTCATCAAACCAGCTGTTTTAGGCTGGATCCATACAGCAATTTGAAAATAAAACAGCGTTTTCAAATTGCTGGACTGCGTCACACCCGTGTTTTTTTGCAAGTTTTTTTGGGCAAAAAAATAGCGGTCAGGTTTCGGAATCCCGACAGACCAGTAAATTAGGGCTGTGAGAATCCAATGTTGGTCCCACAGCATATAGAACATGATCTATATTCCGCCAGTGGGTTTTCATTTTAGAAAAACCTCAGTAAAAAATCACTGGGTACGGTCAGCGGATTCAAAATACTGAAACCACTGAAAAACTGACCAAAATCCTGTGCTGTGTAGACCTAGCCTTACGGCTCAGTCGCAGCCCCACTCTCTGTTTTCCTGGGCAAAGATCTAAGCTGACATATTTGATTTTCATTTTTCTTTTTATTTAGGTGTAATAATGTCAGTTCAGATTTACATTTAGGAGAGCAGTGAGAGGGGCTGCAGACTAAGCTGCTAGAAAGCTGGTCTTCTGGAATGAGGTCTGAATCCAGCAGCTTGCATTGTAGTGCAGAGAGTACAAGCTACAGAAGAGAAACTGTCCACATTTTTTTTTATCAAAACCAATTGTAAATATGTTGAATTTAAAAAAACAAAATACAACTAAACGTAAGCCGCCTCTACACGGCCGAGGATAAAATACTAGTCGGATTGGAATTCGAATTCAACCAAAATTTTACACTCTGTTTGAGTTTTTTTGCCTGTTTTTTGTTGCAGCTTTGAGCCATAGTTTTCAGATTTCGGGTGTACTATACAGTACTGTAATCTGCCATTTTCCAGCAGGTTTAAAAATCCGACCTACTGCATGTAGACTCAAATTTTCTATTGAGGTCTATGGGGATGATTTTTGCAGATTCTAAATACTGAATCTGCTTAAAAAATCCGACTGTAGACCAGTGCCGTAGTAGACATGGCCTTAAGGTTCTTTGAAACAAAATGTGTGTTTGTGTTAATTTATATACTTTGATAAATTATCATTTACCAATTAGCAAAAAATCATCTGAAACAAGACTTTTGTATGGTCCAAACTGCAACAAACTATCAAATAACATATAAACTGAAATTTGAGGTCATGTCTACATGGCGGTCTGTAAAATACTGGTTGGATTCTAATAAGAATCTGACCAGTATTTTACAGATGTTTTTTGTCACGTTAACTGCCGCAGCTTTCGGATTTCGGGCACCCCCTGCCATAGAACATAGGGCAATAGAATAAGTTTATTATCTTTATTTATCAGGGATATGTATGCTTTTTCTGTTAACTTAGCTTTTGTAGGAGTCATTTTCACCAAAAGGTTATTCTGCATTAAGGAGTAAAATTGATATTGCCAGACCATGCTAGTGAGCTCAATTTATTATTTGTTTAAAGATCTCTGTACAGCGACATCTGATGGTATTGGTTGAAACAACATTTTTTTTTAGTTTTAAAAGTAATTATTATTTAAGAAATAGAAAAAAAAGCTTTAGACAGTTATAGATAATACTTGCAGCCATCTCAATAGTATTCTGGGAGATTGTTAGTCCAGCCCCTGGGAACGACCATAACACTCCCAGAAATGCTGTATCCCGCCGATGAATACCTTCATTCTACCTGGGATCATCTTTTTGGGTGGAATTTGCATAAGTCCCACTCCATCACACAATTTATTCCTGGAGAGTTGGCAGTTATGCTGTAGATGTGCATTAAATACAGCATAGTCATAAACATGTGTATCCAGCATATTTTGTGCATTTTCCCTTCGCTAATTTCACCCTTTGCATTGCATATAGAATGAGCATTCAGCGGGTGTGAAAATCATTACTAAACCTGAAATCTGCACTTATTTTCCCATGGCATGTAGATTGCATTTTGAAATTTTGCTGAGTAAGCTGCAGCCGCAGACCCCTCTCCCCTATTCAGTTTTAACATAGATGGATTTTTGGAGACTAAGGAAGATTCTGAACTTTCATAAAAACAAAAAGGTTTCAGTGTTAGGGCATGTCCCCACTGCACGGGTTTTCGGCCGGTGTTTCAGCCGGTTTGCGGTTTTTCAGACCGCCTGAAAAACCGACCGAAAATGAGCACAATTGTTCTCTATGGAAAACCCGTACAGCAGTCGCCACTGCACGGGTTTTCCGCCGGCAATACATTGTGAAAGCACCATCTTCCGTCCGGTGTTCTCGGCGGAGAAAAGCCGTCCCCCCCTGCGGCCGTGGGGACGGGCGCAAAGCAGGACAAATACCGGCCGGTATTTGTCCTATGCCGTGGGGATGCGCCCTAAAGCATTGACTGACCTGACATAAGTGCACCATAGCCACAGGTTACTGCATGTGTAACATGTCATATTATACTATGCAATAATGTGCTGCTCTGCTCCTTATGACCTGGCGCTTACAGACTCCTCTCTTTTTTTCTCTCTCTCTCCAGCACTATGACATGTAACAGAGGAAATGTTGTGCCGGCCCTCTCCATCTTTGTGGCCCTTCTCATCGCAGGCCAAGCAGTGTCTGTCTACTTCATCACGCAGCAGCAGAGCAAGATCAATGAGTTGGACGTTACAACAAAGCAGATGAAGCTGAACGAAATGATAAAGAAACTTCCTGGTTCACGTCAGTAGTAACCATTGTAATCACATTGTAGAAATAATGGTTAAAGGTTTTTTTTTTTCACCATTCATTTTTAGAGCCACAGCCACCTTTATAATCACCCATGCTGTTCAAGCAGGTCTATAGCAGTGATTGACAAATCAACCATGCAATTCCTAGCTATACCTATTACACCGACAATGAGTGCAATACATTTATAAAGTTTAGTAAGCAGGCTGCAGAGCTCTAAAGAGTGTTTACTTAGCTAAATGAGAAGCTTTCAAAGTCTGTTACTAAAGATAAAACCCTGCATGGACAGAGTGAGTGAGTGACGGCTGCTTAGAGCAATGAGAGATAACAGAGCAGGGAGAGGTGGGAAGAGATAAAATCCTCTTTACCTCCTGACAAAAGAAAAATCAACAAAGCAATGTATTTAGAAAAAGTTTTAAATTACCTGTCCATACATGTTAAAAGCTAATCCTTGTAGTGAGAACTCCTTTAAAGGAGTTTTCTCGCTACAACAATCATATCTGTAATGATAGAGACAGTAAAAATAAGCACTTTTGCAATTGGTTTGCATTACCTAAACCATTTAGTATAGCAGATATGAGCTAATGTGTGTGTCTAGAGCTAAATTAGCAGCCTGAGGTTGGTCCATGCCACCTGGTCGGGATACGCCCCCTGTGCTGTGATTGGTTGCCTGACTGTGCTTACTCCCCTCTGAGCTGCGTATTATGAAAGTGAAACATCTTTCTGTGCTGTGTCTGTCTGTGCAATAAAAGCTTTCTGAGCTCCTCTACGCTCATCGTCCAGTGATAGTTCTATGTGAAGGATCTGGGCAAATACTGAGTCTCTAGTTGCTAGATTCACTCTCTCCCCCCCCTACAACACAGCCTTATACAGTCTGTTCCCCTCTACCTCCTGTCTGATAGCAGAGAGGAGAGCAGAGTGCATTTCTCACATTTGTTTCATCAGTTCAGGCTGTATACATAACTACTTACAGCAATGCAGGTGCACTGGTTACAAGGATTGGAGCCTGGGAGGGAGGTTACAGCTCTGCAGACATGAGAACTGACCATTGCAGGAGGTTTGCAGAGCTGTGACATACTTTCCCTCCCACTGCTCACACAGAATGAAGATGTCACCATTCTTCAGTGAGGAGAGACACGCCTACTGGACGTAGAGACACAGCCCTGAATTTGATGCTGTAAGAGACAGAGAAACAGCTAAAGTCTGTGAAAGCCTTTACTGAAAAAACCCCTTTAATGGTGGCCTGATAAAGAATATATGTAGGAAGGTGTTATGTATTTAAATTTACTATAGTAAATGTGATTTTGCACATCTCAAGAGAAGAGCATTTCCTATAATGGGCATATTATAGCATTGTTATTTAAGACGGTTTTCCCATCAGGCTGTTTTACAGGGCCTATGCTTCATAGCCAGCTTATGGCTCCCACTTACTGTTTAGGCTTTGAGCGGTTCTACAGCAGTGACTGACATTAACAAAGATAAACAAGCTCCAGTGCTGATAGTAGGACACAGTAGAGAGTGATGCCACCATCCTGGCTAGGGCTGCTAGAGCAGAGAGAAGTGGTTTGTAAGAAGTGGTTTGTAATTAGAGAAACTTATGTATACAAGTAGAAGATAAGAACTGGTCTAACTCTGAAATAAAGCAGAATTAGAGCATCAATGTATTTGGTTATAGCCTTTATACACTCACCGGCCACTTTATTAGGTACACCTGTCCAACTGCTCGTTAACACTTAATTTCTATCAGCCAATCACATGGCGGCAACTCAGTGCATTTAGGCATGTAGACATGGTCAAGACAATCTCCTGCAGTTCAAACCGAGCATCAGTATGGGGAAGAAAGGTGATTTGAGTGCCTTTGAACGTGGCATGGTTGTTGGTGCCAGAAGGGCTGGTCTGAGTATTTCAGAAACTGCTGATCTCCTGGGATTTTCACGCACAACCATCTCTAGGGTTTACAGAGAATGGTCCGAAAAAGAAAAAACATCCAGTGAGCGGCAGTCCTGTGGGCGGAAATGCCTTGTTGATGCCAGAGGTCAAAGGAGAATGGGCAGACTGGTTCGAGCTGATAGAAAGGCAACAGTGACTCAAATAGCCACCCGTTACAACCAAGGTAAGCAGAAGAGCATCTCTGAACGCACAGTACGGCGAACTTTGAGGCAGATGGGCTACAGCAGCAGAAGACCACACCGGGTGCTACTCTTTTCAGCTAAGAACAGGAAACTGAGGCTCCAATTTGCCCAAGCTCATCGAAATTGGACAGTAGAAGATTGGAAAAACGTTGCCTGGTCTGATGAGTCTCGATTTCTGCTGCGACATTCGGATGGTAGGGTCAGAATTTGGCGTCAACAACATGAAAGCATGGATCCATCCTGCCTTGTATCAACGGTTCAGGCTGGTGGTGGTGGTGTCATGGTGTGGGGAATATTTTCTTGGCACTCTTTGGGCCCCTTGGTACCAATTGAGCATCGTTGCAACACCTTGTGGAATCTATGCCACGAAGAATTGAGGCAGTTCTGAAGGCAAAAGGGGGTCCAACCCGTTACTAGCATGGTGTATCTAATAAAGTGGCCGGTGAGTGTATACCTTTGCCTACATGTTTAAAGGGAATCAGTGTGCTAAGGAAACCCCATTTAGGGATTCTCTAATATCTTCTGAATCATATTGGAAAAACTGTCCTATAACTAAACGGAGACGTGTGGCTGTTCCTCAAATGTCTGTTTTAGTAAATCCTTCTGTTTCTCATTAAATAACAATCCTGGAGCATCTTCTCTTATAACTCAGTGTTGTTTTTGTATCCCTGCTATTCCTTCTAGAAATGTATTACTGAATCTGTCAGCTGGGTGTTACCATTCGAATATTCACATGGGTGTGCCCCTGCACACAGTAAGGCTATGTTTACACGGCTTAAAATGGGACGTATTTCAGTCCGTAATTACGCGTCGTACTGCGCAAATGACGTCCCAGTCATTACGGTAATCCACAGTTCTCATAGAGAACTATGCATTACGTCTCCTCTCCCTGCTCGGCGATAAGTGACATGTCATTTTCTAGCGGCGTATACGCCGCCCCCCCGCTCCCTGCCCCGCTCCCGATCCCGTCCACACGGCGTAATTACGCCCCGCAAATAAGCCATGTGAACATAGCCTAGCTCTGTCAACACTCATTAGACCATATTACATTGTGCAGGAGTACACCCCTTACAGACAACCATCTGACAGATTCAGTACTAAGTTTTTAGAAGGAGTCATAGAGGAACAGCACAACCGAGAGATAGAAGATGCTTCTGCAGAATTGCTATTTTATAGGGAACACAAGGATTTTGTAAAACTGACATGTCAGATGTCATCCCAGGTTCTCCTTAATTATAGGATTGCAGAATGCTGCTCTCTTTGTTGGTTGAAGTGGAGCAGAGTTTATAGTTTAATGATGTATGATGTATATGGTGTAAATTTCCTCTACGCTTTGTTAAAAGGGAATAACACATATAATTCACTCGTTTTTTTTTTTAAGTTGATTTTTTTTTTTCTTTGACCCCTTAATTACAGTAATACTTTTTTGTCAGGTGTACGCTCCAAAATGCGCACCAATAATGTGTCACTACAAAACAGATGCATAAGTGATGCATTTTTTGCAATTCCCATTGTCTCTTCTCATTACATTCTGTGCATACAGCAAACATTTAGGTTTCAAAAACAATGCTTTAAAATATGTACATACTTCAAGAGAAAAACGTGCATCGTTTATGCACCTTTATTAATTTTTATTTTTTTTATTTTTTCTTTGTGTTTTTTTTTTCATGCATACCGAAAAAACACCAATCCAGTCTCTAATCAGCACAGACAAAGACCTATAAAGGAAATGGTGTTTAAAGGCAAAGATTTACTTCAAGCCATGTAATAACTATATCAATGTGCAACAATAAGTACATGCAGTAATGATATCCTTGTTCTTGCTGGCACAGGAGAAACAAAGTCTAATAGAAGTTAAAAGGGCGTTTGCTGTAATTCAATATTATGTTATTTCAATAAAAGATTGGTGAAGAGCTGAAAGATAAAACCTCATCGATCTTAAGATCAATGGCCCCAGATTTTGTCCCTCCTGAACGTCTTCAAAGTTTAAGATAATACAGTCTGAATGTTTTTCTACATCCTCACAAATCTCTTCTTGTGACTCCATTTACAGCTCCTTCCCAAAACAGACCACAAATGAGAATGGCAAGTTTCAACATTCCCCTGGCTTTTCGTGATGATGATGGAACCCAACAGGTAATTACAAGTAAATGAATTCCCTTCAAAGTATAAACTATTTTATCCTAGGTAAGCCCTGTCACTTTTGCAAAAAGTTTGTCTGAAAGGAATCAGTAAAAGTATAGTTATTTTAGAATCATAGTGGAACCTGCCCATGAGAGCTTACAATCTAGAAAAGATGGCGACCTGTAGTCTCCACAGGTTGATTTTTCTACGATCGTCTTTCGGCACCGGTGTATTTACAACATGTTGTATAATACGCTGGCGCTTTTAGTTTTTTCGTTGTTTTCTCATACAATACAATTGTATGGGTGACAACAAAGAAACGAGAACTGACCGCGGATTTTGCGCACAGCGTGACATACACCGCGGTTGTGCATCGAAAAAAAAGGCCACTTTCAGACGTTTTTTGTCCGATGCAGTGTAGCCCTAGACTTAAATATATACTATGTATTTATTAGACTGGGTTAGTTATTAACATGTGTATTGCTGATGTGTAGCCGGGCTGTACAACATACGGCCTTAAAAAAAGATTCCTGATGGCCCCCAATTTGGTGGGACTTGCACAATAGTTTCGGCTGGTCCTGAGCAATATAGTGGCGGTCATGGGCAGTTTTAGCCGCCACATTCTGCCAAATTGTTGAGTATGGAGTGTTTTGAGGGATATTTGTGTCTTTTACATACACCTGATCATTCGGAGTCCTGTCTTTAGAAGTGGTTCCTCTTTATATACTGTTTTATATAGATATAATAAAAATGTGCTATTTTGTCTGATTTATTTACATGGTCATTTACAGAACCTGGAGGCCAAGGCAGAGGCCAGCAACAGAGTTGAAGATGCAGCACAGTACATGCTCCAGGTGAGAAATGACTTATCTGTCTTTTGACTTATATCATTACTATATCTATGGTGACATTACACTTCAGAAATTAGGAAGCAATGGATATGACTGATGTTATAGTTCAGATAGAGGATCTCCCCCAATTTGCCCAGAAGTGTTGGATGTGTGGGTGACACACATTTGGGGGACAATGATGTGAGTATTACTGCCTGTGACACAGCTTTTCTACAAAAATGTTCTGATTACTGTGCCTCATTCAGAGAGCCATATTACAGCCACAAGTCGAGACTCAACCACAAATCTAATGGCCCCAACTAAGAGCAGTCCCAGCCTGACCACTTGGGGCTAATCCTTGCAATGCTGTTAGTTCTGATCATTACATCACTAAAATGTGGCTGACTTATGGCCATATGAATGGGTCCTACCCCTGATCTATCTAGTACAACTGCTGGAAACATGGAAGCAAATGCTATATTACTGTATGTTTAGACACAGTAGACAGAGATATACACAACCGTTCAAAAGTTTGGGCTCACCTAGAAATTTCCTTATTTATTAAAGAAAAGCAGAGTTTTTTTTCAATGAAGCTAAATGAATCAGAAATCCACTCTATACATTGTTAATGTGGTAAATAACTATTCTAGCTGCAAACGTCTGGTTGTTAATGCAATATCTACATAGGTGTATAGAGGCCCATTTCTAACAACCATCACTCCAGTGTTCTAATGGTACGATGTGTTTGCTAACTGTGTAAGAAAGCTATTGGATATTTTAAACACCCTTGAAAACCCTTGTGCAAGTATGTTAGCACAGCTGAAAACAGTTTTGCTGATTAGAGAAGCTATAAAACGGACCTTCCTTCGAGCTAGTTGAGAATCTGGAGCATTACATTTGTTCGTTCGATTAAACTCGAAAATTGGCCGGAAAAAGAGAACTTTCATATGAAACTCGACATACTATTCTTGTTCTGAGAGATGAAGGCTATTCCATGCAAGAAATTGCCAAGAAACTGAAGATTTCCTACAAAGGTGTGTACTACTCCCTTCAGAGGATAGCACAAACAGGCTCTAACCAGAGTAGAAAGTGAAGAGGGAGTCCCCGCTGCACAACTGAGCAACAAGACAAGTACATTAGAGTCTAGTTTGAGAAATCGACGCCTCACAGGTCCTCAACTGGCAGCTTCATTAAACAGTACCCGCCAAACGCCAGTGTCAACGTCTACAGTGAAGAGGCGACTCCGGGATGCTGGCCTTCAGGGCAGAGTGGCAAAAAAAAAGCCATATCTGAGACTGGCTAATAAAAGGAAAAGATTAATATGGGCTAAAGAACACAGACATTGGACAGAGAAAGATAGAAAAAAGTGTTATATAGACGAATCGAAGTTTGAGGTGTTTGGATCACACAGAAGAACATTCATGAGACGCAGGACAACTGAAAAGATGCTGGAAGAGTGCCTGACGCCATCTGTCAAGCATTGTGGAGGTCATGTGATGGTCTGGGGTTGCTTTGGTGCTGGTAAAGTGGGAGATTTGTACAAGGTTAAAAGAATTTTGAATAAGTAAGGTTATCACTCCATTTTGTAATGTCATGCCATACAATGATCCAAAGCACACCTCCAAATTATGCAAGAACTATTAAGGGAAGAAGCAGGCAGCTGGTATTCTATCTGTAATGGAGTGGCCAGCGCAGTCACCAGATCTCAACCCCATTGAGCTGTTGTGAGAGCAGCTCAGCTTGACCGTATGGCACGCAAAAAGTGCCCATCAAGCCAATCCAACTTGTGGGAGGGGCTTCTGGAAGCATGGGGGGAAATTTCTCCAGATTACCTCAGCAAATTAACAGCTAGAATGCCAAAGGTCTGCAATGCTGGAATTGCTGCAAAGGGAGCATTCTTTGACGAAAGCAAAGTTTGAAGTAGAAAATTATTATTTCAAATAAAAATAATTATTTCTAGTTCGTTTTTTAAGTTTTACGTTCTCTAGAGTTTGTATGATTACTAAAGATACCAGAACGGCTACAGAGAACCGTTTTGGGAATAGCCTGGAATGTTATTAAATATGGTATCCTGCAATGGAGGAAAGACCATAAACCATACCAAAAGGACACTTTAATAGGTTTTTTATTTAATTGCTTGCAGTAGTCTTTGTAAAAAATGTAGCAACATTGTCCTTTGATTATGTTCATGTGTTGTAAGTTTCTCGATATGTATGATAATGTTACATTATTGTATTTTCAATTTTTCATGAACACCCATTTTTTTGTTGAAAATCTTAATAAAAATCTAATTAAAAAAAAAAATCATTATTTCTAACTTTGTCAATGTCTGGACGAGATTTCTATTCATTTTGCCACTCATTTGATAAATAAAAGTATGAAATTTCAGGCAAAACACAAAATTGTCTGGGTGACCCCAAACTTTTGAATGGTTGTGTATATGTATACACATACAAGAGATCTCATGATATATTCTCCAGTCTACTTATTCAATGACCGCAAATTATATTTTCCTCCTAAAAAAGATCTAGTATGACCTCTGCCTATATGTCTTCTTGTTGGCTGCAGATGGGGAACCCTCTGAGGAAATATCCATCGTTCAATGGCACTGTCCTGGGCAACCTCAGAAAGTTGAGGAAGACGCTGAGCTATCAGGAATGGATGGTAAGTATTAGCAACTTGTTCACATTTTGTCAGATTTTCAAGTGAATAATGGTTAAGTCCATTTTCCAGTGTGTCAAAACTTTTTATGAAAGGTTAGGTGATGTTATTTATACTATAAATGTCTACAGCTAAAATACAAAGGCTCAGACGCTGAAATAATAATGGATCTCTGTGTTTTAGGTCTTTGACTCCTGGCTGCAGCAGTGGTATCTTTTTTACCTAGTGCAGAACTTCCAAGCACCAGAGCCTACTCCAGCACCAAATGATGTCACAGGTACTGAATTCATAACTTTCAAGCTACATGAAATAGCAGCTCAAAAACAGATACCTATAATAACACATGGGTGAAAGGGGTACTATAATGATGTACAGACCTAACTGAAGATTTCATGCAGGCAGCAGTGCTGTATGAATGGAGCCTACACAGTGGCCAATGGGATTGTGCACTGCATAGTGGAAGACACCTCCTGTGTCATCTAATAGTGAACTCGGACAACATCATAAAACATATGGAATCTCTCCTAGAAGAAATGAGGAAGAATATCTCCATTCATGGCATTTGATGAAACTTGATACTTTGTGGCATTTATCAATACTGTCCAGCTCCTAGTGTAAAGTTAGACTAGACAGTCTTACAAAGCACCACAGTTTTCACAGTGTTCATAAATCTGGTGCATGTTAAAACTGTCTAGTCTAATTTTAAACATTTTATAAGTTGGCTTACTTTATGCCACTAACTGCACCAAAGTTTTTCCACATTTCTAGACATACGGCCTGGCACGTTACGCCATGCTGCTTGTCACATCCTTTTACCGAGGCCACACACTTTAGTCAGACGAGGCACCCAAAGGTTTAGAAAACACATAATAAATGTGGTGTAAAGCATGGACGCCATTATTTTTGGTACAAATTGTGCTAGAATTCTGTGACAGCTGTCTTGATAAATAAAACAACCTTCAAATGCCTCTGCCTGAAATTGTACGAGTAGCGTGAATGGAGCCATGTATGACACCAGTTTCCCATTGTGGGTACCACATAAATTTGTTTGAGATATTTCACATCGTATAGATTTTAATGTGCTTTCATTTAGGCGCCCATTTTTAGATGTTGGTGACATTGACTGTAGATGCATAAACCATGAGTCCTCTACTTATAAACCGAGAAGGGAGAAAAATTTCAAAATCATGTTGGTAGAACGTCCACTAATGCAATAGAACAGGGGTATGCACTGCTTCTGTCCAATGCACTTAAAAGTATACACAATTTCTTCTTCAGGAACCAGTGAACCAAAGGAAAGAGACCTTCTACCTGTTGAGCTTGGAACAAGTGGAAACATGGTTTATGCCTCTACCAGTTACTCAACCGACTCAATGCCCAGTTTTATCGATGAAACCCCAAGTGGTGAATATGTGTTCCTTTCCAGGCCTATTGTATACCTAAGAGACCTTTGTAGAAAACACATAAGGATAAGGCTACATGGGGTCTTTGGTCGTAGTGGGCTTCATGCTTCCCGCAAAAAAACCCCACAAGTTTCTGCAGAGGCGACAACTAGGGGGTTGGCACGCAACCACGCCCTATTTAATTTGCTGCAATGCAGAAAGCACAAAACTGTAATCTTTGTCTGAGTGACGTGTGTTGCAGCCAAAGCTGCTGTGTAGCTGTAGCTTAGTGCACAAGGCTGTACACAGTTCATAGATGAGGTTGTCATAGTCGAGCTAAAAAAATAACTCCAATATATTAGAGGTAACATCCTATGTATGACACTTATTATTATCTCCTGTTACTTACATAACACCATCACTGAAGTACATCCACTCCCAATACTCCCTCTACCCTGTGAGGCTTACAGTCTAACTTGCCCACCTTACATTTTACAGGAGGCAGTTTAGTATGTTTTTGGACGTACACTATGGACTATAATTGCAGAGCCCTATCCTCCTCCTGTGTCTCGTATCTATATATGTCTTGTTTATGTGAAGTCTAATATGTAACATTAATGCAATATATTTATAGCAACCAACAATAATAACTTATATAGACTTAAGTGTTATAAAATTGGCTTCCATATATTGTAAAACAGCAAGCAGACTTTTAGTGGCTGTCCCATCAGTATAACCCTTGTCCATATGCCCTATTGAAGCATATGGTTGCAGTACAGCAGAGCTGCCCATCTGTGATCCAGAGTTAAAGTGAATGTGTCATCAAAAAGAACTTATTGTTTAACTCACATTTTTATGTTCAACACATTTTTTAAAATTTTTTGGTTATATATATTTTTTTAATTTTCTATATCACTTTCATTATTTTTTTAATAATTCTTAAGTCCTGCAGTTTTCACTTTGGCCACTAAGCCTAATAATCGTCTGACACTTCCTGTTCTGTACAGAAAGATTCTCAGTGGTCTGCTCATTATCAGCACAAAGAGGGTCAAACTGAAAGGAGACACCAGTGTGAATAGATAACACAGAATCCAGCAGTCACAAGAGGAGATAGTCTCCGTTCACCCTTTCACCTCCCTGCACACTGATTTATTCCCAGGCCACAGAGCATGACTAGAAAACTCTCCTATAGAACTGAATGGGACTGAGTCAGTCTTAAGTCTCCTATGTGCATGAAGCTACTGTAAAGCATCCCTCTGACTGCTGTTAAAGCAGAGCAAACAAGGCCTAGTGGCCAAAGTGAAAACTGCAAGACTTAAGAATTATTAAAAAATATTGAAAGTGATATAAAAATTTAAAAAAAATCAACGAAAAATTCCTAAAAATGTGTTTAACATAAAAATAGGACTTAAACAATGACTCATTTTTTTTATGACACAGTCCCTTTAATCTTTATGGATCAATTTAGTCAGCACGAGCACTCCCTGATGCTATAAGGCAGTAATCAAACGTGCAGATTTTGAGCCAAGACCAGAAGCTGGTCCAGCAAGCAGTGTAAGTTCTCTGGTTTTGTACACTAGAAAATTGGTGCATTTACCCTGATAAATTCCCAACTTTGGCTCATAAACCTGCACGTATGATTTCAACCTAAGGGGGTATTCACGTGTTTTCACGTTTTCCCTGAAAATACAGTAAAATCATAGCACTCACTGAGTGCTATGGTTTTATAGCGTATGCCCCGACGTACTGTGAACCCAGAGAAACAAGTGACAGCCGGGAAAAGGGAGCGCGAATGGGGGGCCGGCCAAAGCACGTACTTCTAATAATAGCAGGCGTGTAGCAGGGTGTGAACCCGGCCTAAGGCCCGAGTCGTTTTTTCTACTACAAATATTGCATCAATATTTGTTTGCTAAAACTACAGAGAGAGAACCTATAATGGAAAGGCTTGTACCTCTTTGGACTCAAAGTGTAAACTCAGCCTAACTTTTGCAAAAACTGCCACACCACCAACTACTATTGGTTTGCCTGAAAAAAAAAATCTGCATCTCAAATATATATATTTAAGTGCAGGTCATTTCTGGAACTATATACCAGCTCACATAGACAATCAGTAACATTTTTATGTTATTAGATTAAAAAAAAAAATTAAAACATAAAATCTGAAAATTTTATTGTTTTCAAGTTTCAGCACCACTTGGATGTTATATAGATAATATTACTGATATATGTCTCCTGTGAACTTAATAGCATGGAGCCATCATATATGCCTGCATAACGTTTACATATACCGTTTCATGTCTAAGGTGCCCCAGTGATGACCCAATGCCAAATGAAAGCCCAAGCCCATAATATGCCGGGTTCCTTTGTGCCTCAATGTGATGAGAGTGGCAACTTCACACCCATGCAGTGCTGGAGGAGCACAGGATTCTGCTGGTGTGTCTACAGAAATGGAACAGAGGTCCCAGAGACCAGGACTCGGGCTAAGCTTGACTGCAGTGGTAAGCATAGCACATATTGTATTGCAGTTACGTCTCCATATGAAACCAGTCGTCATGTGAAGTGAGCTAAAGAGACTTTATACTGCAGAGTTGTCATTAATGGAATAAGAGATGTTGCAGACAGGGGCATATACAGAAATGATAAGCCCACCAGCTCTCCTCATGCTGGGCCTTGAAGTTTTCAGTAGTTAGGGGTGGGGTGGTAGAGGTCAGCAACACTATAGTCTATGTAGGAATATACTTTTTTTTAGCTGCTTTTCATTGCTATTTCTCATTGCAGTTAATCTTTTTAATACTATTTTTCCCCACAGTCATTAATGAGCCAATGGATGCAGCCTTTGAAGTAATAGACTATTAATTCATTCACGGTAAGTGCCGGAGGTGCAGCTATTTGTTCCTGGTTAGCTCCCAAATGACTGAATAAAGTTCACTAGGAAATACAGTGGCCTTCACATTTTCAGTGGAAAAAATACTGCATTAAATTGCACATGTGAACATACACTTATAGAAGTTCTCACCATGCCGTTTTACAGAGCCTGCTCTTCACTGCCAACTTCGGGCTCCCACTTACAGTTCAGGCTGGGGGTGGTTCTACAACAGTGATTGACATTTTCGCTCTGCTATTCCTAGCTAAGCCCGTTAAGAGAGACACTGGTGCTAGAACGAGTTTAATAGCAGGCCCCTAAGCTACAGAGCCCTAAAGGGTTAAAGTTGGTCAATGAGAAAGAGAAACAAGCTCCTGTGTTGCTAAGACAAGACACAGCATGGAGCTACGTCACCATCCTAGCCACTGCAAGAGCTGAGAGAGGTGGTCAGTAATCTAGGGAAGTCTGTGTACACAAGCAGGAGATCAGAACTGCTCTAGCTTGAAAAGGAAGCAAAATCAGAACAGCAATGTATTGGGTAATAGTCGATTTGCTTTTGCCTACACGTTTAAAGGGAATTAATGGGAATACCCCTTTAAGGTGTTAATGATCCAGTCAGGTCCGCAGCCTAGTGACTGCAGAATACTTTATATGTGCTAAAGTACAATATGCAGTTGGACCATCAAAAAAAAAAAAAGATACTGGAGCACGTTCACTATTTCTATTTGTTAACAGATTAAAAATATATTTAAAAAAGTTAAATATACATTTTAGCTAGAGTTTACATTTGTTAAATGTGTAACCAAAAAGATATTTCGGTCATGTTACTTCCGGCCTGTTGGCCAGGCACAGGGAATGGAGACGTGGCCGTGCACGTGTTCCCCTCTATGGTAGTTTTGAGTACAGTCCAACACATTTGCTTAGCTTTGCTGGAAACCTCCCATAGTGGTAAAACCATGCGCACCCACCTTTACATTCATGGCCGTCAGACAGGTTTAAAGAGGTTTTGCCATGAAGTGAGTTCCTTACCTCCTTATCAGCTCAGGGGAGAATATAAAGAAAATCCTGCTGAGTCATGAACGCTGCAGGGGTGAGAGGGAGGGGGGTGAGCAGAGAGTGGGGAAGAAGGGAGCGTCCCAAAAGTTTACTCAAATAATAACATTACAACAGTGGATTCTCTATACAGCAGACAGACTCATACCCTGCACTTTCTCCCCAGCCCCTTGAAAGCTCCTTCATGTTCCCTGTCATCAGATAAGAAGTGCAAACACACAAGCTCCTGGTCATGTCTAATGTAAACTTTCAGGGGGACTGACCAATGCTGTAGCTCTCACAGGCTTCACTTTTTGTAATCACATATATTTAGAAAAGTGATTAAATACCCACTTTGGAGGATCCCACGTCAACATTACATCGTGGCAAAACCCCTTTAAGTACTATGACGGGAGACCCCTTTAAGGCAAAGGCCTCTACTTGGAGACTGTATAGCTCATGAATATGGAGCCGCACAGCCACAATCAGACTACATATCACTTTTGTACCGTCTTTTAAATTGGGATCAAATGATGCTGTATTTTTATTCTAAAATACAGTTCATTGCTTTATTCACACAGCATCAGTATTTAGAAGTCAAAATCAGAAATGGATGAAAAGGAGAAACTTTGCTCTGTGTTTATGACTCAACCCTGTTTTTAGCTTTAAATTGCCGTTAAAAAAATCTGACAATCTGCATTGTATTAACAAGGCCCATATGTTTCAGCAATCCTTATATACTGAGCACCGCCAGTTTCTAGAACGGTTCCCTATAGTCCACTGCTGTACATGGCGAGCCGTGCCGACGATGCTTTTTGTTCCCTTCTGTATATACCAAGAGTCCAAGGAACATTCTACAATTTTTTATATGGAATCCAACAAAGGAAAAAAATTATTCTGTAAGAAAGTAGAGGGCGAAGGTACTTCTTTGGCTGCCCACATTTATATATAGGCATCTGCATGTATAATACTGCATGCATGCTAAACACCTAATTACAGACAGACTGTATAATCCTCATTTATATCATTGTTTTATATTTTATTCTACAGGAGAAAAATCTGCCTGAAGACTATAATTGGTGATTCTGCTAAGCCGCCATTGCAGCAGCAAAGACTGTTGGGTTCCAGCTTAAAGCACAAGCTTCGTAATTTAGGCTGTTGTTACTTATCACTGAGTTCTTTAAGAATAAAACCTGTTGTGTTAGGTGTGCACTATTTTATTCCTTTAAAAATTTCATATGATTAATCTACAAAGCAACTATGAAAGCCATTAGTGTTTTTTGTACACGAGTATTGATGAAGGACTCGAAAATTCTAACCTATGCTTCTTAGTATGAGCTGGAAGATCTATGAAAGGGTTGCACAAGATTAATAAAAGAGGGCTACTTTCTTCTATAATAGCACCACTCTTGTCCATGGACAGTGTGAGGTAGTGCAGCACACCTCCCTTACTCTTAAAGGAGTTGTCTCTCTACAGAGTTTCATAGGATACATGAATGAAATACTCTGTCACTTCCTGGTTCAGAATGACTGTAATTTGCATACAGCTCTGTGGTGTATTCAACTCTGTGTTTTCAGTTGCTAATTAGTTCAGAAGCTTCTCTTCTCTACTAGCAGGAGGTTTTATCTGATCCCTCAAATAAAAGCCCTAATTAGAGCTGTTTACTTTAGATAAATCAAGCTTTTTACTGCCCAGCAGCACAGAGGCTGCCGCGACCTGTGTGATGACGTCACTCACTGCTATCACATAGAACAAACAGCAGGGGGGAGAGCTGTACACAGGTCGGTTACTGAGGGAACTGAAATAGCCAGGGAGGTGATTAATTCACTTATATCTCCTTAACAAAAACAGATGAACAAAGCAATATATTTGGAAAATGTCTTTATTTTGTGTTCCCTACAATTTGAAAGCTATTCTTTGTAGCGAGACAACCCCTTTAATGCAGTTAAGTAAGAGTACGCTCACATGGCGTAATTTGATGCTGAAAATGTTAGCGCCGAATCAGCATTGTCTCATCGGCAATTCCGCACTTGAATTGCGACGAGGATACAAGGCTGATTTTCTGCCTCGTATTACCTAGAATGGGTGGTGAAGGAAAAAGCGGAAATTAAGCGCTGAAGAGTCCTGTAAACGACAATGCTGATTTCAGATATGAAATCAATGGAAGGTGTTTTAGTCATTTTTGACATTTTTTTGAGGGGAGGGAACGGTGGAAGGGGGAGATAAATATGTACTGAATCTGTCCCAAAAAACCTCCATGTGAACGTACTCCAAAAATACCCCACACAGCTCATAGACTAGAGTGGCCCTGGTTTATGGATGACGCCACCATATTTCTACCCTACTTAAATAGTAACCACATCTACCATACAGTTTGTTCTAGCAGCATCAAATGTAAGAAAGACTCTCAAAGTATGCATACAGAAATAAGAGTCCAAAAGGGTGGCCCTACTATCCAAGTCAAACCTAGAATGAGGGGGATTACTGAATATTTTTTTCACAAAACTATATTTCATGAAGCTCTAGCACTGTAGGAGTCAGGACTGCTTTTTGAAAATAAACCAAACATATTTAGGAGTCCAGTGGGCGGTCCTCACAAACTGACAGCTACGGTATCTTTGAGTATGCAAACAATATATTGAGGAACCCGTCAGAGTACTGCAACCCCCATACAGTTGGTAAGAAAAGTCCAAATTGGGTGGCTTATTTCCCATACAGCTCTCATACCTAGGAATGAGCAAAGTCCCATGACTAAACATTTTTCCCCACAAACCCATTAAGGCATTTCATTTCCACATCCCACTCCTATATAACACCTTGGAGGCAAAGTAAGTACTGTACTTTCATATTTTTTCATGGTTTTAAATATGTCTCACCTTTAAAAAGAATTTTGATTAAAGAATTTTTTTTTAAAAAGAAAAGGTATTTTTTATCGTTTCTATTCAAAGTTTAATAAATTTAATCCAAATTCATCCAGTTTCCTTCTGCTCTACCAACATGACTTTTTTTGGCATCAAATAAAAAAATTTTACTTTGTACAGGGCTGGTCAGTTGTAACAAACAATAGGCCATGGTAATATTTTTCAGTAGTTCACATATCAAAAGGACACCAGAATCCATCATCTACTTCATTCCAACCTAATAAGAGGATTGGTGGAAAGGTCTACTCCCTACCAAGCAGCAGCACCACTACAGCTGGTCATATTATAACCAATCAGAAAAGGGTTTGACTGTTAGGGGGATATGTATGAAAACGGTTTAGGTCTAAGACTTTGTGTTACCCATAGCAAACAGTCAGCGCTCCCTTTTCAGAGCTCTATATGAAATTAAAGGGGAGCTCTGATTGGTTGCTATGGGCAACAAAGAAAGTCTTGCCACATGTCTGAAAACAATCTAGGTCACTTAGTGTCCACATTGTTTTGAGGAAAATCAGTAGTGTAGTACATAGTTATAAAATGAATAAACTTGAGTTAGTAATCACACCCCACCAACTTGCCGGTCAGTGCAGTTTTGGCAATGACACGTAAACCCAACGTAACAAAGCGTCCACAACAAGTATAACTTGGCATTGTGCTACTAATACTTTAAAAAAATACAAAATACAAATACAAAATACAAAATGAAATTAAAAAATGCAAGTTTTGTATTGCATTGCACTTCTAGTGAGAGAAAAAATAAAAAAATATATATATACATTCCAAGACGCCAAAAATGGATGGGATGGTCTGCAAACCAAGCAGTCAGCACTTCAGGTGAATTTTACTCTGGAGACCGTAGCCTGCACTATATGTGAAAACATGCAGCCTGTAGAAGATAAAGCAAAAACAAGCTTAATTTAGAGTAAAAGACCTACAAGAGATATTAGGTGAAGCTCCTGGGCCTTAGTGCAAAAAGAGAAATGGGCCCCCCAGCTACCATGTGACAGTTACAATGCTGGTGTCTTCCTATCTGGCAGAAGAGCTTTTGCGTCACCTCAAGCTGCAGGGCCTGGTAGCGGCTGCTACCTCTGCACCCCCTATAGCAACGCCCCTGACTGCACAATATTAAGGGCATGTCCCCACGGCACGGGTTTTCGGACGGTTTTTCAGGCGGTTTTGCAGACCACCTCAAAAACCGGCCGAAAATGAGCACAATGGTGTTCTATGGAAAACCCGTGCAGCAGTCCCCACTGCACGGGTTTGCGGTTTTTCCGCCCGCAAAACATTCTACAAGCACAATCTTCTGTCCGGTTTTTGGACAGAACCTCTGCTTGTGAATGTGACGGGAGAGGGCTTTTCTTCGCTCATCGCGGAGAAAAGCCGCCCCCCCCCCCCCCCCCGCGGGCCCTGGGGCGGCCACAAAACAGGACATATACCAGTCGGGTAAACCGACCGGTATTTGTCCTCTGCTGTGGGGACGCACCCTAAGTATGATTTAATAAAATATGGGAATAAAATTACCTTTAAAGATTTGTCCAAAGCCTTTGGGTTGCATTAAAAGGTTTTTCTTTCAGAAAGCGGTTTCTGATAATACAGCTCAGCTCCATTCACTCGAATAGGTATACGTATGGTGTTAAAAGTTGCACATTCAATTTAACCTAAATGCCCAATAAAACAAAATGCCTAGTTAAAAGCTAAATTATAGACCAATACCGTATATAATACTAGTGATAGTATGCTGTTCACCTAGATAGCGGAGCTTTGGTGAACACAGGCTCAGTCACTCTCCTCCCCGCCAGTTCTCTCCATAGAGATCCAATACCAATTCTGCTTATGAGGTAAGGAGTAGAGACTTTGCATGGATATGGCAGACTCCTCAATTAGCTAAGATTTTTTCAGCTACCAAAAGAGGGATGGAGACAGATTCTGTCCCAGCCCCAACAGCACCGAGAGGTATAAACAGAAGCCGATAAGGGTATTTCTCATGCAAGAAACATTGTACATCCACCTTTCAGTATGAAAAGGTTTCATTGGATAACCACATAATGAATAAGGTAAGAATCCTCTGTCTAAGGCCCATCATATACAATACATTCTACCACGAATGTGTGATCTGCTTAAACCATCATAGAACAAATAGTCAATCTTAAAACTTCCACATACTAAATTACTTCAATTTTTAGTAAAAGTTAGAAGTGTAACATGGTAAATATGGACATAAAATAGTTTTAGCTCAGCAGTGTCCTGTATGCAGATTACTTATTGCAGCAATTTTATAGGGCATATAAATCTTTAATGTTGTTTTTCTTGTTTATTAATAGCATATGACAGCTTCTATAGAATCACATGCTTAGAAAATTTAGGTAAATGCTTTTTATTACAGATAAGTTGGCAATGCTTTAAAGAACTATGCTAAAGGTTAATTGGTTTCTTTGCTGCCAAGTTCAAACGGACTTTCTGATTTTAATAATGTAACTGATACGAACAAAAATCGATTAAAGGAATTATAAGTACAGTTGTGATTTCTCAATCCCTTTGCAACCTCTCAAACTTACTCATTTACAAGAGGTGTTGCCATCTTGCACTTTGATGGCATATTGATAGGATATGCAATCAAAATCTTTCTAAGTGCAGGTCCCATCTCTGGGCCGCCAAAAGTGTTGGCTCAGAATGGATAGCCAGTCACAATTGCGCACAACTCTCCATTCTGTTCTATAGGAGTTCAGAGTACAGGTGAGTCCCATGTTCCGTTGTACTCCGAACTCCTAAAGAACAGAGTTGCGAGCAAGCACAACAGGCTCTACACGTTGAGTCTTTAGACGGCCTGTTCCGGAGACAGAGTGTGGGTTCCAGAGGTGGAACCGACACCCAGCAAACTGATGGTATATCCTAGCAATATGCATGATGGGAATACCCCTTTAAAGGGGTTTTACCAAGAAGGGATTTCCTCAGCTAACGGGCTGAATTTGAGCCTTGAGCCCTGAAAAGAGGGGCTTTGTGTTTGTGTTTAAAAAAACAAGTACCTCCTCTGTGATGTCATAGTACTACCTCCCATGCACGTTCCCGAAGCTCAGTCTCTGTGGCTGAGCAAACATTGTTTTGCTACATCACAGAGGAGAACTATTGTGCACAAGTTAATGGGTTTTGTTTTATGCCTCTTATCTGCTCAGGATAGATTAGCTACAGGCAGGCAGCTTTCTTTCTTTCCTTCATGGATGCAGTGAGCGAAGGTCCGTCTGCAGTTTTACTAAGATAATTACATTACAACCAGTGCATACTCTATACAGGAGACAAAGGATAATTTTTCCACAGTCTCTTCAAAGCTGCAGGAGGGAGATGAATGGCTGCTCAGGGAGCATCTGCAATCTTTACTCTGATAATTACATTAGAACTAGTGGATTCTCTACACATGAGACAGACTTTTTCCCCAGTCCCTTAAAAGCTCGTTCATGTTCCCTGCCAGGAGATAAGAAGTGTATACAATGCAAGCGGGGCCAGATTAGTGTCCTGGTCCTGTCTAATGTAAACTCTCAGGTAACCAAGGGCATCTAATTAAGGCTGTAGCTCTCACAGGCTTCACTTTTTTTAATGACATATTTAGAAAAGTGATTAAATACCCATTTTGGAGGATCCCATGTCAACATTACATCGTGGCAAAACCCCTTTAAGGCTCTAGACTATCCCATGAAACAGGAAAGTCTATTATTGTGGAAAGTCTCCTGTCCCCTCATCACCAATAGTCCTCCCCGTTCCCAGGTCACCCGGGTAGTCTTTAGAGTTAGAGAACCCTCTTCTCTTTGCAGACAGACTTCATTAAATCTATTGTCGATACTACATTTACTTTTTTTTTCTGATGATTTTTTCTGATTATCTTACACAATTTTAAGGTGCAGCTTCCAAATATTATGGTAAAACTGATGTTTACATATTGAAAGGGGTTTTCCAAGACTTCTATAAACCTCCCTATCACCTCCCACTGTGCTAAAACAAAAATTAACCCATATCTACCTCTCCCACTACCATCGTTCCAGTGCTGGCAGAGCTCCGTGTTCCCCTGGGTCCCTCACTGATTCTGGAACCAATCATGTAGGTATGTGACCACAGAGCTCAGCGATTGGCTGCAGCAGAATGTGATCCATGAGTGTGACATCATCTGTGAGGGACCCGGGAGAACACTAGAGCTCTGGAACATTTTTAAAAAAGTGATTTAACACCCCTTTAACATGAAGAAATAAAGTTCTAAACAGAATAACAGATGTTTGTTTCACAAAAAAAGGAGTCATTTAAATCAAAGGATCCCTGTAAATTCCTAATGGTTAGGCATACATTTTATTTTTGGGATTTTCTTAAATAGCTACTAGTGCATCTCAAAAATTAGAATATCACTGAAAAGATAATCGATATCAATAATTTAAGTCAAATAGAGAAATATATATTGTATAGACTCATTACAGTATGAATTACAAGGTTTAACACGTTTGTGAGCCCTATAACATAAAAAGATAGTCCTGGAGATCTCCTTTAATTTTCAATGATATTCTAATTTTTTGAGATGCACTAGCATGATCAAGGTTGTCTCGACAAAAAACACCAGCAATAGTCTGTCATCATTTTTATGTACCATCTGCCTTGATAATGGTGTCGCATGGTCTTAATGTCCTGGCACAAATGTTCTCTATAGCACCTAGATTTGATAGGGAAAGTAGTTCAGGTAGTTGTGAAAAATTCAGCTCGACACTCAGGGTTGTTGGCTTTTTAACGATTGGAAGCAAATTTTAAAAACGAGAAGTGTATAATTTTCAGCCCTGGTACTACTAAGAAAATCTGTAATCACATCAGAAATAGCAGACCATGCATCCTTTATTATTTTCGTCAAATGAATTCTCGGTCTTTGACTACACTAGTTGTTTGAGGGTGGTCATATATACTAGCTTTCAATGTCTCGTTAAAGAGCAGGAAATTAGGGGTAGATTCTTGAAGCACTCACCATCTTTATCCAAAGTCTTAAAACATTTTGTAAGTCCCAATTTTATATTTCATTGGAAAGCAACACTTTGAGAATCAATAAGGGGCTCCTTCCTAATAATCTTGCTCCTAATCTAAAATGTCTCTCCAACAAGTCACCCTTTCCTTGTCCAATGGTCAATCTTTGCTCAGTTATCCCCTAGGCACAAGTAGCAAGGACATTTCATATAGGCTCCTTGTTGTCCAAGAATCATCGAAACAACCTTCAGGTCACCACACAAAGTTCAACAGTTGCAAATGTATTTGATTTTTTTGGCCAGTCAGATAGGCTCTTTGCCTCATTAAATTGGTTTTCCATTAGATAAAAAAAAAAAAAAATTCTATTACAATGGGGCCAGGGCATGAAAAAATAAATAAATAAAAGGAAGTTGTGTTCCCACCTATCAGTCTACCCTGCCACTGCTCTGGAGTTTACTGGTGATCCGCTCCTCATGCCAACACACAGGAGTGTCTCGCTCTCTATTGTAAGTTAAAGAGAACCTGTCACATAGATTATGCCCCCTGAGGCTGAGGGCAAAACAAGCTAGTGTCAGACCTGCTGTTTCCAGCGCTGTGTCCCTTATTCTGTAAGATGCTGTAGTTTCCGTGTATTTAATGCTCAAATCTGCAGTTTTCAGCCAGAAGAGTCATTTGAAGAGTCCTTCAAAGAGTCAGTTTTTTTCAAACCCGGCCAATCGGAGGCTATCCCCGCCCACCTCAACTGACAAACCTATTACTTTGAATAGGCAGAAACAAGTGAATAACTGTCAGTGGGCGGGGCTAGCGTTTGGTGGGCGGGGCCAACACCTGCTCATGAATAAGATTTGAGGGGTAAATGCTCTAAAACTACAGCATCTTACAGAATAAGGGATACAGTGCTGGGAACATAACCTATGTGACAGGTTCCCTTTAACAGAACATGAGCTTTTCCTGTGTATTAGGACAAGAACCCGATAGTGAAGATGACGACCAGCTTGCCAGGGAGCTCTGAAAATAGCAGGAGACGGATAGGCAGGTATAGCTTTTTTTTTGCCCACCCGACTCCCAATTTTTTTTTTTTTCCCTTTCTCTTTGGTGGACCATCACTTTAATCTGGTTTAAAAAATTTACAATTTATGACTTCCTCTTTAATTTAACCTTTAGGATTTACCTTTGTACTTTGCCTGGATTAAGTCAAAGATGACCATACTTAACATCTTCACATAAAAACCTTCGGCTATACTAGTGCATCTCAAAAAATTAGAATATCATATCATTGAAAATGAAACTGGTTATCTACGACAATTTTTTTTGTTATTGGCATCCCTGCCAACTCTCCCGCTTTTGGTGGGGGGGTCCCGCTAATGGGGGTCCCCCCCCCTCCCGGCAGAGTTGGCATTCCTCCCGCCGCCAGCAGGGAGTTTTTAAATTACCGCGGCGACAGAGTAGAGCTTGTGCGCTACTCTGGCGCCGCCGGGCCGCTCCTACAGGCGGGTGAAGCGGCCGCAGTGGCCGCTCACCCGTCCGGAGTCTCACTGTACAGGGAGAAGGCAGGAGGGATCGTTCCCCTCCTCCCTTCTCCCCCTGTATGTACAGCGCCGGTGTGCGCTGTACATACAGATCAGCGTCGCAGGGGGTGTGATGCGTGGCTACACTCACTCCCCCTGCGACGCTGAGAGTACTCAGTAGGCAGCCTCGGACGTGTTGCAGGGAGCCTGGTGAGGTAAGTGGAATTTATAATTTTATTTTTATTAGCTATAAAGGGGGGCCCTACCCGGCCAACAAAGGGGGCACTACCTGGCCAACAAAGGGGGGCATCTACCTGGCCAACAAAGGGGGGCACCTACCTGGCTAACAAAGGGGGGCATCTACTTGGCTACAAAGGGGCATCTACCTGCCTTTAAGGGGCACTACCTGGTTATAGGGGGGCATCTACCTGGCTTTCTTCCAAAGCCGTTATGCAGTTAGACGGAGTGGGTGTGGCTTTTGAAGGGGCGTGGCACACCAACAAGATGGGCATGTCCTTGCTATGCGCACCGCCCTCTTCAATCTCCTGCTTTTCCACTTTCAAAAGTTGGCAACTATGGTTATAGGGCTCACAAATGTACAGTATAATATTAAACATTGTAATTCATACTGTAATGAGTCTATACAACATATGGGTTTCTCTATTTGACTTAAATTATCTTTAAATGATCTTTTCAGTAATATTATATTTTTTGAGATGCACTAGTAGCTAATTTGTTTCCCATGGCACAAAAGTTCATTTGAAGCTGGCTGAAAAATTGAGCAGTTACTAGAAACAAGACCTGCGGATTCCGCGAAAACCAGACCTAATTGAAGTAAATGAATGTGATATGATGGACAAACTGGTTACATCTCTACTTCATAGGGACATTGTGTGCTTACAAGGGGTTTTCTCACACAAAAAATTAGCTTTTAACATGTTAATCAAGACTTTTTCCAAATACATTCCTCTTTTGGCATTACTTTGGTCAAGAGCTGAGATTTTATCTGCTCTGAGTGCACACAGGTGTCTCTGGGTACCATTCTGCTCGCTCTTGCTGATTAGACAGTAATGTCACAAGGACAGACTGAAGATTGAGAATAGAGTGTACTATATCTAACAAAGGAAATAACTTGTTTACTTTGAGATCTGTAGCACTACACACTATAGATTACATCTCCTGCAGTCATGTCAGTGTAAGGGGATGTTCACATGGTGTTTTTTAGATGCATGTTTGGATCTGTGTTTCGGACCCAAACACGCATCTAACAATGTGCAGTGTGTTTTACAATGCTTTTACTGTAAAACACGCATCGCTGTTCAAACGAGTGATCGCTGATACATGTTTTACATGCGTCTTTCTGAGGAGTCTTTCGGATCGGTTCAAATTGACATGTGAATTCCTAATCCGTTTGACGCAGCAGACAACCTATTTAACACTATAGAGTGATTTTCTTCTGCAACAAAAAAACGCATCCAAACACGCAGCACACTTTGGGTGTGTGTTGGATGCCTTTTACACAGTGCTGTGGAATATTCAAAACGCCGTGTGAATATACCCTAATTAGAAGAGCTGGGAATACAGAGCCGATATGGTATTCACTGCTACAGAATAACCCGCAGCCTAGCCAGGGAAGATGAGGAAGTGCGAGTGAAGCTGTCTGTGGCTCTGTGAAACAGCAAAGCGAGACAATCCCTTTGAAGTTTTTGGGCTGCTACAAGAGTAACTCCACCCTTCAATTGGAAAGGTGTCGAGCAATTCTCCAAACAAATCTCCAACAGAAAGCAGTGTGAACAGAACCTTAAAGGGGTTGTCTCACTACATTGATTCACCTAACCTCAGTCCTGTTTTCTCAGTTTCATTTTTGAATGGAGGGGCGTATTTACTAGCTACTACTGGCCTGCAGTGATGAGCTACTGAGAACTCCAGGTCTGTAGCTGTAGCGACCAGTGCTGGCAGCCTATCGGAAGAGATCAAACAGGTCTGTAGCTATAGCGACCTGAGGAGCTGATGGAGCCCATACAACAAGGGATATCTAGGAATTGATAGGACACTTAATGGACACACATTGCAAAGTGACTTGTTTTTGCAAGATCTTAGCAATCCTTGTAGTGAGACAACCCCTTTAAATTATAAAGTGAGCACTAGATTCCCTAGTGGTTGCCATAATCTTATCAAGTTCAATGCATAAGCAGTAAGCTCTCCCTAGTGGTGGCTAAAGGCAGCCAAAAATGGCTAACTCAACTGTCCATGTTGGAGATCTGGATTGCCGTAACAGAAAAAAAAACCTATTCTGGCTTTAAACACTATAAAAATATATGATGAAATTAAATCAGCACAGAATTTTAAACAATCAATAGGTTAACTAGGTCTTAACCAAAGATTCTTTGCGCCTTCATAAAATAATAATAAAAAAAAAGTCTCAATTAGATGTCATAGGACAAAGCATCAACTCTTTATTCAATTTCCAACGGAACTGCAATTTGTACAAAGTATTGTCCGGTCTTGTCATTGTACCAATAAATCGCAAGTTCAAGCACAAAAAGAAATAAAAATATCTTACAATGATTTAATAAAGGACTTATTAGGTTTTAAAAAAAAAAATAAAATTATTCAGTTCACACAAAGCAAGTGAGCTACACCCCATCTTCATGGTTACTGTTTATTTTTCGTAAATCTCTCACAAGCATCACATCCAGCGCTTGAGATGTTCCATGTACATGCGATCCCCGTCTACATCTGTAGAAGCCGGGTAACACTTGACACCTTTAACAAAAGGTTAAAAAAGTAATAAAATAAACATTATCTTATTCTTCTTCTGGTTACCCTGGGATGAGGATGTAGACAACATACATAAAAAACATAATGGCTTCTGAGTCTTCAATCCAATGACGTTCTGAAATGGAAAAAAAGAAGAATTAGCAATTACTTTCATCCCATTAAAAGTCTAAGGGCATGTCCCCACTGCACGAGTTTTCGGCCGGTTTTTCAGACAGTTTGCGGTTTTGCAGATCGCCTGAAAAACCGGCCGAAAAGGAGCACAACGAGCTCCTATGGAAAACCCGTGCAGCAGTCCCCACTGCACGGGTTTTCCGCCTGCCGGTTTATCCGCCCGCGGGCCGCCCGCAAGACATTCTACATGCACATTCTTCCGTCCGGTTTTCGGATGGAATCAGTGCATGTGAATGTGAAGAGGGAGGGCTTTTCTCGGCTCATCGCGGAGAAAAGCCGTCCCCTCCGTGGCCGTGGGGACGGCCGCAAAACAGGACGAATACCGGTCGGATAAACCGACCGGTATTTGTCCCTTACCGTGTGAACGCACCCTAAGGGGTAAAGTTTTGTCTTCAGAAGAGGCCAAACTATGCTCCTTGGGAAATCAAATATGCAAATAGGCCCTAGGGATGAGCGAGAAACTTTACCCCCTCATAAAACTACATTTAAAGCCACTTAGCCAGCCAGGACCATTGTTTGCACTTAGAAAGGACAAACACCCCAAACCAGGTGTCTACAGATTTGCAACTCTTTCTGATGAAAGAGTTGCTGCCTTGGTTTAAAATATTTCAGTCACGTTTCATAGCTCCTCTAATGGAGAGAGATCTGGTTGCCAAGGACATTACTTTCAGTTGGTGGCACCGTATACCTAGCTCTTTCCTTACAGCCGTCATGCATATTTTTATTCCATGAACATATAGCATTATCAAACCCCATCAAGTACGCATGATTCAAGAAAAGCCCCCTCACTCATAGGAGGGGGTAAGGAGGTGTTGGGGGAGAAGATATAAAAACCGGTCACACCAAAATAGAACAAAATAAAACATTCAAAATTGTGTGCTTTGTAGAAAATGTCAAAGACAAAATGTAACCTTTATTATAAACTATAATATAAAATTCCTATTACAGAGACTATTAATAAGTAACAATTAGCAGGGTGACCGTCCCGATAAGGGTGACCCCTTACAAAAACCTAACCCTATGGGTGTTCACATTGGCATCTTTTGGGCTATATTTTCTACGTATTTCGCCGAAATACATGCCAAAATACGGTCCAAACTATGTACAATACAACAGTCAGTGCTAGACAGCAACGTAAAACACGTGTTGTGAACCACACACTGCGTATGTTACAATCGCAATATAGCTTGTGTTTGAAAAGAATTGACAACGCTTCTTATCAGGCGTATACGCGGCAGCAAATAGTAAAAGTATAGGAGGCACAGATGTGCCTCGGGCTATTAGCGGTGTTTGCGCTGTTGAAGTTGTGCACTTGCACACACGCAATTTCATGCAATACGCTGTGTGAACCCGGCCTAACTCTTACCCATGTCTCGCTGTACTTATAGATACACACATGAACTGATATCACCTAGTAAGCGATACAGAGGGTGAGAAAAACATACGCATCAGATACTGTGCATAGCGATACTATAAGGGTATGTTCAGACAGCTTAATTGTGGGGCGTACAGTACGCCCCGCAATTACGTTGGGTGTTCGGGCGTACTCCCATGGCGGTGGCAGGGGGTGTGTGTGTGGATTTGATCGGCAGCCCGCCGGCCCACTGACGTCATTACTCGCGGCGCGTGAGCGCCGTGAGTAAATGACATGTCAATTATCACCCCACTCGTACAATACGATCGTATTGTACGAGTGGGGTGAGGAGGTGTAATCCATAGTTCTCTATGAGAGCTGTGGATTACCGTAATGATTGGAGCGCATTTTGCTCATATTAGAGCGCTGTACGCTCGCAATACGTGGCAAAATGCGTCCCAAAATAAGCCGTGTGAACATACCCTTAAAGGGGTTGTCTCACTACATTGATTCCTCTTACCTCAGTCCTGTTTTCTTGGTTTCATTTTAAATTCAGGGGCATGTTTACTGGCTTCTACTACACTGCAGTAGATGCCAGGTCTGTAGCTATAGCAACCAGTGCTGGCAGCCTATCAGGAGAGATCAAACAGGTCTGTAGCTATAGCGACCTGAGGAGCTGATGCAGCCCATACAAGAGGATATCTAGGAATGGGTAGGATATTGTTAATGGACATATATTGCAAAGTGACTTGTTTTTGCAAGCGATCCTTGTAGTGAGCAAGCTGAAGGCAGGCCTTAGAAGGGAGGACCTTTTATACGCCTGTTCATTATATCCATCACGATGCCGTAAAAAATTTCTCAGTGGATGACTGAAGCAGGGCCATAAACTTCTATAGAGCAAATGTAATTCTAATTGGAATTTGCTTGTCCAAGTAATTGAAGCTACACAGATTCTGCACCCAACAAGCGTGGACTAACCCTGGAGTCTGATGAGGCAACTGTACAGGTTTTTTAAATGGGGCGAGCAAAGGCGAAGTAGGACTACGTTTATCCTTTAGAAGTCTATGTCCATGTTGCGGTATCAGACAGGTTAATTTACAGTGTCCCAAACGGGCTGCCAAAACTAGATGTGAATGAGGCTTGAGAGAAAAATGTATTATTGTATTTCTTTGTTACATGTCAGCACAAGCCAGCGTTGAACATTTACCTCAATTTCCATGAGGACCCGCTAAGTCTTTTTGTCACCTTTTGTCTTCTGTAAAAGGAAAAAAAAAATGAAATGCAATGTATTCATTTATGGGAGGAATCAGAGGAACAGCACTAATAAAAAAAAAAAAAAAGACAACTCAATTAGCTGTTTATGTGGGGCAGGTGGACAGAGATAGGACGACTATAACTGGCCCTAAATGGTAGCATTTTGGTTTAAACCAACCAGTGTGGCCAAGAAAGGGTGACCAAGGGGCCTGGTTACTATACTCAAAGGAGATGATGGAACAGTTTTACCTCTATTGGATTAAATTGTTATCAAATGGATGATAATTGTTTTATCAAAAGTCCTAAGGTGCTGCTGTAATAATTGTAACCCCTTACTGACATAATGACGGTAAGGGAGTATGGAGCAGGCTCAAATGCGGAGGCCTCTTTGTACACGGCAGGTGTCAGCTGAATATTACAGCTGACACAAGCTGAGAACAGCAAGGAACGGAGCTGGCCCCAATTCCTGCTCTTTAAGCATTTAGACACTGCAATGATCATGCACTGTTCCTGCCTCTGTTCAGCCCTTCCCTTCCCCCTATGACAAAAACGCAGGGTGCTTATCATTTACCATGGCAGCTTGAAGCCTAATGAAGGCTTCCACAGCTGCCAAGTAATCACTTCAATTACTTTCTGGCAAAAGGAAGGCTATGTTCACACGGGCCACCAGCCCGCCGGCCCCGTAGACATTCATTACTAGCAGAACCGTGGATTACCGTAAGGACTGGGACGTATCTTGCTCCGTATTGAGCGCAGTATGGCGCGAAATACGCCCCAATTTAAGCTATCCGAGCAGGGAGAGAAATGACATGTCAATTATTCACGCCGTATACGCGCCATGAATAATGAATGTCTATGGGGCCGGTGGGCTGCTGGCCCCTCTGCCCCCGCGCACACGGCGTAATTGCGGGCGAAATACGTCCCACAATAATTGCTGTGTGAACATAGCCTTAAAAACAAGAGCTGGAGGCTGACTGGACACAACATTCTACCTTTGAGGAATCTTTTCCGTGGTTTACAGCCAGCTGTACAAGATTCTGAATGAAAAAACCAAAAGGTGAAGGGCGATATTCACATATATAGCAAGTGTACCTTTTTCTTTGGTTTTGACTGAAGGCTGACTCCAGAATCTGTTGACTCTCCAACTGGAGCAATTATACTTTGTTCCAGCTTCTTGCTTTTCTTTTTCTTTTCTTTATCTTTCTTTTCTGCAGGGACCACAAGATCTATTTTAACATCACTGCCTACTTTATAAATAAAAAAAAAGTAAAAAAATATCCATGCAGTACACCGACAGCCCATTTATTTCAGTAGGAACTCGCTCCACTATCAGTGCCTGCTCTGCACGAATATCTAACATGAAGGTCCACGGACCCATGTGATCAGTCTTGTGTTTACACAACTAACGGGGAAACTTTTCATGATAACTAATCCAGTAGCAAATATTTTGTGATCAAGCAAAACAAAGCAGCAAGTGTTTGTGAAATGGAAAGAAAATGATACAAGCTTTCCCAAATTTTTGCAAATTAAACTGGGGAAAAAAAAAAAAAAAAAAAAAAAAAAAAAGAGTGTGGCGTGCATATGTATTTAGCCCCCTGTACTCTGATACCCCTAAATAAAATAGAGTATGACCAATTGCATTTAGAAGTCAGAGTATATCTGTATGTAATCTACTCTGTTTATACGGTTCACAGTATACTGTTTATATTGTGTACAGTATATACAGCTGTTTTGTGAAAGTCTTAGGGTTTTGTTAGAAAACATTCGTTAAACTGCACCATAAAGGGGGGAGGAAGGAGGTGAGGGTAGTCTAAGGGGAGAAAATATAAAAATTCTGAAGCATCTGGAGACAGAGATGTTTGTTTTATTATTGGATTTTTGGATTTGGAACATACAATCTGGAATAACTGATTTTCTATGGTTTGTAATAAGCCAAATTTGTTTACCGAGTTATAAATGTATATCTGTATGATATTGTATTATGCTGCTTCTGTTTAATAAAATATTTAAAAAAAACAACCAAAAAACAGCACCATGACAACCAAAGAACACAGCGGACAGCTCAGGGATAAGGTTGTGGCAAAGTGTATTGGAGGGTTAGGTATATATAAAAACAAATAGTGCAAGCTCTGAACATTTCATGTAGCACCGTTTAATCCATCAATGGAAGGAGTATGGCACAATTGCTAACCTACCAGGACATGGCTGTCCACCTAAACTGACAGCTCAGATAAGGAGTGCACTAATCGGAGAAGCAGTCTAGAGGTCCAGGGCCACTTGGAGGAGCCTCAGAGATCTACAGCTTAGATGAGAGAATCTGTTCATCGGACTACTACTAGCCGCGTATCACACAAATCTGGCTTTGATGAAAGCAAGCCATAAGTTGTCCTATTTGTAGATTTTAAATGAACTAAATAAGACTCGCTCTTAACTTCAGAATACAATATGTCAGTACTTTTTGCACAACTTGCTGATCTCTAACAAGGTGCTTAATAGCAAAACCCATAATTTTAGAATGCACATGACCAACTCTTCAGTTCACTAACGAGCAGCTTCATAGCAAAACTCCCAACAGGTGTTTGATCCCTGAATTGCCCAATAAACTTAGGGGATCATTTTGAATTGGGATTTAAACCATCCTCCTCCTCATGCTGTGCACATTTTGACATCATGAGGCCAAGATAACACTTTACAATTGATCAACAGTACCTCAGCATTGCAAGGCTTCAAGCAAGATGCTCTCAGACGAAAGTGGCCACTAAGCCTAGAGTGTCACAAAATGCCATCAGGAGGTTGCAACAGAGATACAGAGAAAGTGGAAGTCATAGAAAGGCAAAGAAGTGGACGCCCTTTGGCTATAGCACACACCGATGACCGCTTCATTGTAAACAATGCCCTGCGGAACCAGATGAATGCCGCACAACTCCAGGCACGTTTAAGGGAGGCGAGAGGCAACCAAGTGTCACATCAGACCATTCGTAAATCAGCATACTCTGCATGCTAGACGCCTATGCTGCATCCAGCAGTGGTCACATGACATCAGTAAACTTGTTCAGCCACTGCCGAACGCAATGGAGGTAGGACTATCCACTGCACCGTGTATTCCTACCCTTAAAGAGCAAACCTGTGACAGAGACCCGAATGTCAGTATCAGATTTCTGTTGATGAATTCTACAGTAGATCCACAATGGACTCTCCTGCCTGTACGGTTTTCTTTGTTCCAGAATTCATGCCCTTACAAGAGTTCAGCTGTTTCTGGTAACTTCTCCCTCCCCCTCCCACCCCCCCCCAAAAACAACAAACGCCTTTATAATCTTGGACAGCTGTATTGATGGGGGCTGTAAAAAAAAAAAAAATAGTATTTTTGCAATTGGCTTGTATTACCGAAATCATTTAGTATAGGAGCAGTTAGCTAATCTGTGTGTGTCTAGAACTACTTCTGCAGACTGAGGCTGGGCCATGTCGTGCTATGATTGGCTGTCCTGTGCTCACTTCCGCTCTGAGCTCTGTGAAACAGGATGCCTGTGCCTCTCTCTGCTCCTCTTATGGCGACAGCTCTAATGTGAAGGATCTGGGAAATTACTGAGTCTCTTTGGCTGCCAAATTCCCTCCCCCACCCATATAATCCACCCTTATGCACTCTCTTCCCCCTTACCCACGTAACACGGCCTTCTACACTCTGCTCCCCCTTACCCACGAAACACGGCCTTCTACACTCTGCTCCCCCTGCCCACGTAACACGGCCTTCTACACTCTGCTCCCCCTGCCCACGTAACACGGCCTTCTACACTCTGCTCCCCCTGCCCACGTAACACGGCCTTCTACACTCTGCTCCCCCTGCCCACTAACCACGGCCTTCTACACTCTGCTCCCCCTGCCCACGTAACACGGCCTTCTACACTCTGCTCCCCCTGCCCACGTAACACGGCCTTCTACACTCTGCTCCCCCTGCCCACGTAACACGGCCTTCTACACTCTGCTCCCCCTGCCCACGAAACACGGCCTTCTACACTCTGCTCCCCCTGCCCCACGAAACACGGCCTTCTGCACTCTGCTCCCCCTGCCCACGAAACACGGCCTTCTACACTCTGCTCCCCCTGCCCACGAAACACGGCCTTCTACACTCTGCTCCCCCTGCCCACGAACACGGCCTTTCTACACTCTGCTCCCCCTGCCCACGAAACACGGCCTTCTACACTCTGCTCCCCCTGCCCACGAAACACGGCCTCATAGTCCCTGCTCCCCCTGCAGACGAAACCCCTCCTTCTACACTCTGCTCCCCCTGCCACCTAACACGGCCATCTACACTCTGCTCCCCCTGCCCACGAAACACGGCTTCTACACTCTGCTCCCCCCTGCCCACACGTAACAACACGGCCTTCTACACTCTGCTCCCCCTGCCCACGAAAACACGGCCTTCTACACTCTGCTCCCCCTGCCCACAAACACGCTTCTACACTCTGCTCCCCCTGCCCACGAAACACGGCCTTCTACACTCTGCTCCCCCTGCCCACGAAACACGGCCTTCTACACTCTGGTCCCCCTGCCCCACGAAACACGGCCTTCTACACTCTGCTCCCCCTGCCCACGAAACACGGCCTTCTACACTCTGCTCCCCTGCCCACGAAACACGGACCTTCTACACTCTGCTTCTCCCCTGCCCACGAAACACGGCCTTCTACACTCTGCTCCCCCTGCCCACGAAACACGGCTCTTCTACACCTCTGGACCCTCACCCCCTCCCCCGCCCACGAAACACGGCCTTCTACACTCTGCTCCCCTGCCCACGAAACACGGCCTTCTACACTCTGCTCCCCCTGCACACGAATACACGGCCTTCTACACTCTGCTCCCCTGCCCACGAAACACGGCCTTCTACACTCTGCTCCCCCTGCCCACGAAAGATCGGCCTTCTACACTCTGCTCCCCCTGCCCACGAAAACGGCCCTTCTACACTCTGCCCCCTGCCCACGAAACACGGCCTTCTACACTCTGCTCCCCCTGCCCACGAAACACGGCCTTCTACACTCTGCTCCCCCTGCCCACGAAACACGGCCTTCTACACTCTGCTCCCCCTGCCCACGAAACACGGCCTTCTAACTCTGCTCCCCCACTGCCCACGAAACACGGCCTTCTACACTCTGCTCCCCCTGCCCACGAAACACTGCCTTCTACACTCTGCTCCCCCTGCCACGAATCACGTCCTTATACACTCTGCTCCCCCTGCCCTCGAAACACGTCCTTCTACACTCTGCTCCCCCTGCCCACGAAACACGGCCTTCTACACTCTGCTCCCCCTGCCCACGAAACACGGCCTTCTACACTCTGCTCCCCCTGCCCACGAAACACGGCCTTCTACACTCTGCTCCCCCTGCCCACGAAACACGGCCTTCTACACTCTGCTCCCCCTGCCCACGAAACACCGGCCTTCTACACTCTGCTCCCCCTGCCCACGAAACACGGCCTTCTACACTCTGCTCCCCCCCCCTCCTGCCCAGGGAAACACGGCCTTCTACACTCTGCTCCCCCTGCCCACGAAACACGGCCTTCTACACTCTGCTCCCCTGCCCACGAAACACGGCCTTCTACACTCTGCTCCCCCTGCCCACGAAACACGGCCTTCTACACTCTGCTCCCCCTGCCACGAAACACGCCTTCTACACTCTGCTCCCCCTGCCCACGAAACACGGCCTTCTACACTCTGCTCCCCCTGCCACGAAACACGGCCTTCTACACTCTGCTCCCCCTGCCCACGAAAACACGGCCTTCTACACTCTGCTCCCCTGCCCAACGAAACACGGCCTTCTACACTCTGCTCCCCCTGCCCACGAAACACGGCCTTCTACACTCTGCTCCCCACTGCCCACGAAACACCGGCCTTCTACACTCTGCTCCCCTGCCCACTGAAACACGGCCTTCTACACTCTGCGCCCCCTGCCCACGAAACACGGCCTTCTACACTCTGCTCCCCCTGCCCACGAAACACGGCCTTCTACACTCTGCTCCCCCCTGCCCACGAAACACGGCCTTCTACACTCTGCTCCCCCTGCCCACGAAACACGGCCTTCTACACTCTGCTCCCCCTGCCCACGAAACACGGCCTTCTACACTCTGCTCCCCCTGCCCACGAAACACGGCCTTCTACACTCTGCTCCCCCGGCCCCCGAAACACGGCCTTCTACACTCTGCTCCCCCTGCCCACGAAACACGGCCTTCTACACTCTGCTCCCCCTGCCCACGAAACACGGCCTTCTACACTCTGCTCCCCCTGCCCCACGAAACACGGCCTTCTACACTCTGCTCCCCCTGCCACGAAACACGGCCTTCTACACTCTGCTCCCCCTGCCCACGAAACACGGCCTTCTACACTCTGCTCCCCCTGCCCACGAACACGGCCTCTTCTACACTCTGCTCCCCCTGCCCACGAAACACGGCCTTCTACACTCATGCTCCACCTGCCCACGAAACACGGCCTTCTACACTCTGCTCCCCCTGCCCACGAAACACGGCCTTCTACACTCTGCTCCCCCTGCCCACGAAACACGGCCTTCTACACTCTGCTCCCCCTGCCCACGAAACACGGCCTTCTACACTCTGCTCCCCCTGCCCACGAAACACGGCCTTCTACACTCTGCTCCCCCTGCCCACGAAACACGGCCTTCTACACTCTGCTCCCCCTGCCCACGAAACACGGCCTTCTACACTCTGCTCCCCCTGCCCACGAAACACGGCCTTCTACACTCTGCTCCCCCTGACCCACGAACACGCCTTCTACACTCTGCTCCCCCTGCCCACGAAACATGGCCTTCTACACTCTGCTCCCCTGCCCACGAAACACGGCCTTCTACACTCTGCTCCCCCATGCCCACGAAACACGGCCTTCTACACTCTGCTCCCCCTGCCCACGAAACACCGGCCTTCTACACTCTTGCTCCCCCTGCCCACGAAACACGGCCTTCTACACTCTGCTCCCCCTGCCCACGAAACACGGCCTTCTACACTCTGCCCCCCCCCTGCCCTCTAAACACGGCCTTCTACACTCTGCTCCCCCTGCCCACGAAACACGGCCTTCTACACTCTGCTCCCCCTGCCCACGAAACACGGCCTTCTACACTCTGCTCCCCCTGCCCACGAAACACGGCCTTCTACACTCTGCTCCCCCTGCCCACGAAACACGGCCTTCTACACTCTGCTCCCCCCTGCCCACGAAACACGGCCTTCTACACTCTGCTCCCCCTGCCCACCGAAACACGGCCCTTCTACACTCTGCTCTCCCCTGCCCACGAAACACGGCCTTCTACACTCTGCTCCCCCTGCCCACGAAACACGGCCTTCTACACTCTGCTCCCCCTGCCCACGAAACACGGCCTTCTACACTCTGCTCCCCTGCCCACGAAACACGGCCTTCTACACTCTGCTCCCCCTGCCCACGAAACACGGCCTTCTACACTCTGCTCCCCCTGCCCACGAAACCACGGCCTTCTACACTCTGCTCCCCCTGCCCACGAAACACGGCCTTCTACACTCTGCTCCCCCTGCCCACGAAACACGGCCTTCTACACTCTGCTCCCCCTGCCCACGAAACACGGCCTTCTACACTCTGCTCCCCCTGCCCACGAAACACGGCCTTCTAAACTCTTCTCCCCCTGCCCACGAAACACGGCCTTCTACACTCTGCTCCCCCTGCCCACGAAACACGGCCTTCTACACTCTGCTCCCCCTGCCCACGAAAGGGCCCTTTTCTACACCTGCTCCCCTGCCCCGAAAAAACGGCCTTCTACACTCTGCGCCCCCCTGCCCACGAACCACGGCCTTCTACACTCTGCTCCCCCTGCCCACGAAACACGGCCTTCTACCCTCTGCTCCCCCTGCCCACGAAACACGGCCTTCTACACTCTGAACCCCCTGCCCACGAAACAACGGCCTTCTACACTCTGCTCCCCCCTGCCCACAAAAACACGGCCTTCTACACTCGGCTCCCCCGGCCCCGAAACACGGCCTTCTACACTCTCCCTCCCCCTGCCCACGAAACACGGCCTTCTACCACTCTGCTCCCCTGCCCCGAAACACGGCCTTCTACACTCTGATCCCCCTGCCCACGAAACAGGGCCCTTTTCTACACTCTGCTCCCCCTGCCCACGAAACAACCCGCCTTCTACACTCTGCTCCCCCCTGCCCAGAAACAGGCCCTTTTCTACACTCTGCTCCCCCCTGCCCAGAAACAGGCCTTCTACATTTCTCTCCCCCTCCCCATAAACCACCCTTCTACACTTTGCTCCCCCCCCTGGGAAACGGGGGGGGGAGACCTGCCCCTGGATATAAAAATCTAAGCTAGTGAAAAATCTAAGATGAATGCAAAAGACTATAGTGAGAAAACCCCTTTCAGATGCACACTTACTTTTCTTAACCTTTCCAGATTTCTTCTTCACTTTTTTGGAGGGCTTAGCACTCGCACCCTCATCTGCTGTGATGGCCAACTTCAGCTTCTTATCTTTTTTTTTCTTCTTTGCCTTCTTAGCCTTTTTATCTTTCTTTTTAGAAAGTCCATCATCAGAGGATCTCTTGCGCTTCTTGCCACTCTTCTGCTGCACTGCAGACAATTCGTTAGGTTCTGGGACAGCTGGAGATTTTGTATTAAGTTTTGTGCCTCCTAAGCTTGTATCACCAGGGATAGATTGTGCAAAATCCAGCACCATTGCAGGTGCAGTCTTTTTAGAGGAACTTTTTTTTGCCTTTTTCGGACTTCTTCCTTCCAACAAAGCCAAAACCGTTTCTTCTTCAGAATCCAGTAGAGCTTTGAAAAAGGAATCCAAACATAATAAATTCTCTCTACTAATACACATAAAGATAAATATATAGATCAATAAATATACAGAAAGCAAGAGCTATGTATCTATAGCCACTTACAGTATGTGTTTGTATGTATACACACATACTGTATATATAGATATAGTGTTTGTATGCATGATATCCATTTACAAAAACACACCGTTTATAAATGTTTTATATTTAGTGTGGTTTCCACACACAATGTCTCAGATAATGATCCAGCCAATCCTTATAAACATTTTACTTGTAAAACCTCTGTATTCGTATGCATTGATTGGTGGTCAGGTAGCGTCTCTCTACAGTACAATTCGGTACTACATGTCCTGTACTGCTGGACCTGGAACCATTAACCAAAATAACAATTGTATGTTACGATGGCACCCCCAATAATACAAGGACGATTTGTGTATTCCAGAAAAGAAACCGCTCTTTATGGGCTAGGATATCATATAGAGATAGATAGATAGCTATAGATATAGCTATAGATCTATATATATACACACACAATGCCCTGACTGCTGCCGGTGTCATACTGACACAGATTGTAATGTATTAGAGTATATGAATATGCCAATACATTACAAAGTGTAAGAAAAATTGTAAAATGGTTATCCCTTCATGGGATTCTTTATATATATATATATATATATATATTTTATATTTTATATTAAAATATATATAATAAAAAAAAAAGTAAAACACAAGTGTAGAAAAAATGAAATTAAAATAAATATTTATATAATAAATATTCGGTATCCACACGACTGTAATAACCTGTGAGATATTTAGTGTGAAATGTGAATAGTGTGAAGAGAACAAAAAAAAATTCTGCAGTAATTTTTATGTAGACTCAAACTATGCCCCCAAAAAGTACAACTTTTCCTGCATAAAACAGGGCCTCATACAACTGCCACATTAAAAAAAAGTTACAGCTGTTGAAACACAAGAAAGCAAAAACCGAAAAAAACGAAAATGTCCTGTTTATTAAGGTCGAAATCTATGAATCTTTAGCTGTAGAGTGTATAATACAGCAGTATGAACTTAAGTGTTATGCACCAAACATTTTTGGCGCATAAGACTCAAAATCGGTGCATAGTGTTATGTGCTAAACTTTGTATGGCAATTTTTCACCAAACTTTGGTGCATTAAAATGTGTTAGGTGCACATTGCGGCTAAGTTTGGCCGTACACCTGCTTACACATTTATGGAACCGGCAATATACGGCAAGAAAATGGCGAAGGCGAATTTATAGATGTTTTCGTAAGTACTTTTCAGGCCTGGGGCTTAAGGGGTCAAACAGTCCTCCTCATCATGCTGTTCACATTTTGACTTCATGAGACCAAGATAACATCTTACAATTGATCAACAGTAACTCGCCATTGCGAGGCTCCAAGCAGGATGCTCTCAAGACAGAAGTGGCCACTAAGCTTAGAGTGTCATCAGCAGGTTGCAACAGAGATGCAGAGAGACTGGAAGAGTCACAGAAAGGTAAAGAAGTGGATGTCCTTTAGCTACATCACACACAACTGCTTCATTGTAAACCATGCTCTGTAGAACCGGATGATGAATGGCACAAAACTCCAGGCACGTTTAAGGAAGGTGAGAGGCAACCAAGTGTCACAGCAGACTATTCTTAACTGTTCACATCAGCGTAGTCTCCATGATAGACGACCCTGACCCCAGCACCATCGTCTTGCATGGGCCACGGAGCACCTATGCTGGACGAGGGACCAGTGGTCCTCAGTGCTGTTCAGTAATGAAAGTTGATTCACTCTGACCAGAAATGATGGCCGCCAATGACGCTGGAGATGTCAAAGAGAGCGCTATGCATAAAGCCAGGTCAGGTACCTTTGCAGGTCATCTAACACGCAGCCCATGCAGATGTAAATGGTTCCGAACGGTCTGATGTGACATTTGGTTGCCTGTCACCTTTTATGTTCATCCTGAAATTTAACCGAAAACCAAAATATCACAAGTTTTTTGTGGAGTAGTGGATATTATTTTTCTTTCAAAAAGTAGTAACATAACAAAAACATTTTGGCCTCACCCGAATCATATGGACCATATAGAAAACAAACAGCATGTCATTTATAACAGTGAACGCCATAAAATACGGAGCATTTTTTTTTTTTTAAATGTTCCACCAGACATTTTTTTCAGGTCCCAAGTACATTATATAATACAGCAAATAGTACATCTTGTCCTACAAAAAATGCCTTTTATATAGCTATGTAGACCCAAATTAAAAAAAAAGAGAGAAAAAAAAAAAAGTCTAACGCTTAAAAGGAAGCAAGGAGAAACAAATGAAACAAAAATCCTTTATGAGAGAAAGGTTAATGAGTTTACCATCCATAACTGGAGTCCCATTTTACTAACCTCCTGGGGTGGTCGGAGCAGGTAGAGTTGGAGTCACAGGTGCTGTTTGAAGTTTGGACTTCTTTTTTCTAGTCTTTGCGATGCTCTCATTAGCTAGAGAAGTCGCGTCTTCGGTTCGCTTACGTTTCTTTGAAGACTTTGTAGATGATTGGAGAACACTCTTTTGGGAAGAAAAGCAGATAATGGTCAGTACAGTTACTAGTTACACAGTCTATTAAAAAGATATAAGAGTGGAGCAAACTATATTTTAGCTACACGTACCTGAGATTCTTCCGGCTCACTTATATAATTTGCAGTTGGTTTACTAGATACTAGAAGACAAGAATTAAACTTTACTTAAATGTAATGTCCACTTTTATAATCAGGTTCTTTATAGGACTTGTACATCTATATTTTTTTGATTTTTTTATAACAAAATTCAGAGTTCGTTTTTTTCTTACACACCGCTCCAAATTCCCTACTATAACCAGGAATAAAAAGTTAACATTCCCTCTTCCTGCAGCCACCAGTAGGCCATACTCCCGTATAATACACATACCAATGGGTTCCTTTGATATCCACATCATAGAATAAAATAAGTCACATGCCACTGGATGCTTTTTTGTTTGGCATTAGCAGTGCGTTGGGTAGACATGGAGATAATTAGCCACATCGAATGGCTAAAGTAGGTCCAAAACCACAGTAAAATCTCCAGCAAGAGTCAAACGGCAAAATTTTGAGGGTACGCATCAAGATTTCTGATGCATATTTAGGCTATGTCTACACTGCAGAGGACAAAAAACAACCTGAAAACGAATTACTAAAAAGTTCATGAAACTGAGTTTTCTGTCCACTGCCTGCCAAAAGCAGCTGAAATAACGTCCGTTTTTTGGAGCGTTTTTCGTTTTTTGGAGCGTTTTTGGAGCGTCTTTGCTCTGCTTTTTAATGTATGCACAAATTAAGCCATTGGATGTAAACTACACCCTACAGGTGGAGTTAACATGTTAAGTAGTCACTTCCTTTAGATCACTGTAGCCATTGTGAGTACATTGTCCTTTGTGTGCTGCTGCTTGCTACTACTTTATTACCTTTTGCACCAGCTTCGTGCACCAAAATCCACCAAAACCCACATTATCTTTCCATACCGCAAGATAACTTTATTAGCATCAAACTCTGTAAAGCAAAGGATTTTAGCGCCAAACTCACAACAAACGCATTATTGCGCCAAATCCCGTAAAAATAAATAATTGTAGTGTCACCCGCGAGATCACTTTATTACCGTCAACATTTTTAAAGTTATTGATCTTAGCTCCCAAATCCTTAAAAAAACGGATTCTGGCGCCAGAATCCGTAAAAAAAAAATATATTTTTGGTGTCAAAAGCTAGATCACTTTATTAGCGCCAAAATCTGTAAAAATACGAATTCTGGCGCTGAAATCTGTAAAAAACGTATTTTTTGGCGTCAGAAGCGAGATCACTTTATTAGCGCCAAAATCTGTAAAAAAAATTATTTTAGTGCCCAAAAAAACGGATTCTTGCGGCAAAATCCATAAAAAAATGTTTTTAGCAAGCAATAGAGGCGCAAAAACGTTAGCGACCAAAATCTTTTATAAAAATAAAAGACACATAATTTATGCAAAAAAAAAACTTGCACCAAAATCCGTAAAAAAACGTTTTTAACGAAAAAAATATGAATTGCGTAAAAATAGTTAGCGACCAAAGCATGATCATTTTATTACAAAAGGTACAGACAAGGACACATAAGACACTTGTATGCAAATTTGATAATGTATAACCTTTGTTACCACCCACTATAGGTGGGACTTGGGTTTTCATTGAAAAATCGCGGCAAAAAACACAGCGAAAACGCGCCAAAAAACGTCCGGCGCTTTACATAGACTCCTGTAGTAAATTTTCTGCCCTGCTCTGGCGTTTTTTAGAGCAAGTTGCAAAATACGACCTGTGAAAAAAACGAGCAGAAAAAAGAAGCTCAGTGTAGACAGCAGGAGGGTTTTACAATAGAAGTCTATGGGAGATGATTACAGTCGTTTTTCCAGCGTTTTTAGACATAGCCTAAAGGTGGATTCTTCCAACAGAAGAAACCCACCATGGGAACACAGCCCAAGAGAAAGGAAAACCTCTTGCATGCAGTGTTATTGAGTTCCACATATCAGTGTCAGCTCCCTCTTGAAGTGGCTACAGGAACATTATAGAAATCTAGGCAGGGGATTTCGAGCGATTGATTGGCAAAGTTTAAAAAAAACTGTTTAAAAAAAAAAAAATGAAACAAAATTAGAAGAACTTTAAGCAAAATGCTAAGAAATAAAAAAATCAAACAAACAGAATAACACAACCACCACACAAAAGCATTCGAGGGTAGACAATCATCACGTTTTTGAGGACTAGGAAAGTCACCATAAGTGAAATCTATTACTTACCATGTCCTGAGGCTTTGTTGTCCGTTCTCTCAGCCGTTCTTGCTCCTTTTTCCTGCAGAACAAGGGATTGAAGCAACTTTCAGAGGCTAATCAATGTGGTATACTGATGTGCCCAGTAGGGATGCGCCAATGATACTACCAATCACGCCTGTCAAACTTTAAGTGACACATGACAAAGGGATTTTCTCACTACAAAGAATAGCTTTCAACATGTAGGGATAAGTAGGGATAGGCAACTAAAGACTCTCAATATGTAGGACTTTTGACTTTACTCAGGAGATAAGAGATTGTATCTGCTCTGAGTGCACTCAGGTTTCTATGATAGCGCATAAGACCAATCTCCACTCTGTTTTATACAGACAGTTCACGGGGAACCTTTTCAAGATAGGCGTGGGTCCTAATGAGGTGTCATAAAATTTGGAGATCGGACATACTCCTTAAACCCCACCAACAATGGACGCATAGGCACATCCGATTGTTGGTAAGTAGATTCATATGCGACAAGTTGCAGCTGATTATTGTAGCTAATGTTTGCTGTTAACAACACGGATTGGAGCCGGCTTTAGATACCACAGTGATGAATTAGGAATGGTGCTTGGCACCGTCCCTGCTCCTGATTACCCCCCTCCCTCTAACCAGAAGAGTCACCTTGGTACATCCTTCTCCATTATGTATATAATGCAAAAAGGTGTAAAAGCAAAATCGAGCACACTAGAGGTCAAGTACCCTAAATGCACATGTACAAGTGTAAAAATAAAATTGTAAAAATAATTTTATAAAAATTATGCAAAAATGAACCATCACTCAGATCCATAAGTAGAAAAAAATGTTATTGGCTGCAGAACAAAAGTTAAAATATAGAATGTTTATAATCTTGTTTTTTAAAGTACTTAAATATAAAACAAAGACCCAACACATTTGGCATCCCCAGAATCGTACCGACCGGCAGAATAAAGAAACCACATAGTTTTGTATCAAGGAGTGAACGGAATAAAAACAAAACCTGAGCAAAAATAGGTCAATTACATTTTTTTTCCACCTTCCACCCTTCTTGGATTGTTTTTTTTATGTTTTCCCACTACATTATATAGTATACCCAATGGCACCATTAAAAGTACATCTTGTTCTGCAAAAAACAACCACTCATAAGGATATGTAAATGGAAAAATAAAGTTATGGCTTTTGTATGACAGGGACAAAAAAACAAAAACAACCCAAAGAGGCTCTATCAGGAAGGAGTTAAAAAACCAAAGTGTGTTTGTAAATTTACCTAGATTCTTTACCCAATATTTTATGGATAAGTCTATACAACAATGAAAGACTATGAGCAACTGCAGTAGTTAAGTGGTTGCAGAAGAGAGAAAAAAAAAAAAAAAAAGGGGGAGGGGGGGGGTGTCTTCTGTCACCTGATCATGCCCCACTCCACCAATATGTGATTGGGGAGTGCTAATGGGCTATAATCGGAGGGTACTAGAATGGCTGCTTTAACTCCGTACCGCCACAGCCAATTTCGACATTCCTGACCGAGCCCCATTTTTGGAAGCCGATGTCTGTACCTTTATATGGGAATCGATTTTTGGCAATGTTCACACGGCTTATTTCAGAACGTATTTACGTCGGATTGCCGATCGTAAATACGTTCCGAAATCAGGTGAAAATCAGTTTCAAATAAGTGCCACTAAGTGTAGCACGTATTTGGAACTGATTTCCCAACGGATTCACCAGCCCCATTCATTATAGTTGGTGAATCCGTCCGGAAATAATTCACATGCACATTGTTTTTGCGGCCGGATGGCGGCCGCAATCCGGAACGGAAATAAGTGTCGTCTAAACGACGACACGTATTTCCCATTAAAATCAATGAAAAACGGCCAGTTACTTGTTTGTAACTGATTTCGCAACGGATTTGCGGCCGTAAATACGGCTGCAAATCCGTTGCGAAATAAGCTGTGTGAACATGGCTTTTGAATGAAATGAATAAGTAGCAGAGACTGTTTTCTTCTGACACATTCTGCTTTAAGTTATTTATAAATTTAAGGCGATATTTGAAAATGGCAATTTTAAAAAAAATTTCACATTTTGATATTTTTCACAAAGTTCAAAAATGTCTGCGTGTAAGACAGATATGTAGTTAGATACCACCATAAATGACCCCATTTAAGACACTACACCCCTAACGTATTCAAAATAGCATTTAGGAAGTTTGTTAACCCATTAGGTTTTTCACAGAAATTAAAGCAAAGTGGTGGTGAAATTAAAAAATTTAACTTTTTGAGCAGATTTTCAATTTTTATCCATTATTCACTGGAACAGGTAAATGGGACTATGGAAATGCAACTAAACAGTGTGTGCGAACACTTACGCATGACATCTTAGGACATATGATTCCACTTACTCCTCAGTTCTAACTTCTTAATATTCCATATCCACCTCTTGGTCCTAGGTCAGGTAGGCTTTTCTTATACATTTTGACTGCAGCAAAATGCCCGATTGCCAAATTTTGGAAGCAGGTTTCTATCCCGACTAAGCAGGACCTATTAGACCATATTAAAGAGGTTCGGCATATGGAGTTCCTTACTGCTATGTCCCATAATAAATTAGACCCCTTTGACGCTGTATGGAAGCCTTGGGATCTATACTGTATCATTAATGACTTGTGATGCATGGTTTAGCATCATGATGGGCTGCGGATCTCTAGAGATCCTCCTCCGTCCTTGTGTGTCTTGTCCTTTGTCTACTGCTGTCTTAGTATTTTCTGTTAAAGGGGATGTATCACTTCACCAGTTCGGCTGTTTTGAGTTTAAGCTTCTCACTTCCTGAAATCAAGAGGCGTTGCTTCTCCTCCCAGCTGGGCGTTTCTTAACTGAAGGGGGGTGACATCACCCCCCCCCTCATTGTTTGTGCTCGCTCCCGAGACAGTGTCATTGTGTGAGAGCAGAGGGAGTGGATAGCAGAGCTCTGTAGACATCCTCCAATGAAGAGTTTGCTGCCTGGAGTGATGTGCTGCTAACCTTCCTCCCTGGATGGATGGACGGACAGATGGATCCATCCTGCCATCCCCATCCTGCCTGCAAAGAGACTATGTCTGTTCGCTGCCGTGTGATTGCACTGACCGGAAGCGAAGCAGGAAGTGGTTTGCTTAGTAAAATGACTCCAGGCTACTGAGCGTGCCCGGACTCACTTTACTAGTAGCAGAGGAACACAGAGGCAGGGGGAGCAGGGAGCATGGGCAGGAAGGCGCGCTCCCGTGATTACGACCGGGGGCTGGGCGGAATGCTAATGAGTAGAGCCGGCAGCCAATAGAAGGCCAGGGGGAGGAGTCCAACAGTGAGTACAGCAAACTAAAGGAAGGAGACTGTGAAAACAAGGCAGCTTTGCTAATGACATCCTATTGCAAAGTTGATTGTTTTCACTGTCCCCTTATTCTGAGACCCATTCTATGAAATGATACAACCCCTTTAACTATCGGATTGTTTTTGATTTGCTGGTCACTTTGACTGGCTTACGGTTTAAGTTGGACTGGAGGTATTAGGCAAACTCATTTATTATTTAATATGTATCTTGAGCTACTTAGCTAGTATTTTGCTCTGTTTTCCTAATGCGTAGCTATGATTATGCTGGGACTGTTTATTCTTGTTATTCCTTGGTTTTATTACTCGAAGCTTGATATTGCAACAACTTATGTTGAAAAATGTAATAAAATATACAGTTTAAAAAAAAAAGGAAATGCAACTACACATCGATTCCCCAAATTCTGCCGTTTTTAAGAGACATCCCATACGCGGCCCTTTGACTCAACCACAAGCCTCAGATTAGGAGGAGCACCTACCGGACTTTGTGGTCTCATTTTCATTACAACTTTCTTTAGGAGCAATTACTTGCCTGCGGGCACCCTATAGGTAATAAAACTTAATAAACACCCTTAAAAAGGTCCCATATTGGAAACTACACCCCTTAAGGAATATATCCAGGGGTGTAGTAATTTTTTTCCAAGTTTGACAATACCCTAAATGTGGGTGTAAACTGCTGTTTGGGCACATGGTAGGGCGTACAAGAGAGGGAGTGCTATTTGGCTTTTGGTGGGGGCCATGTCACATTTGCAAAGCCCCCAAAGTACCAGAACAGAAGTCACCCCATTTTGGATTTTTTTTTTTTTTTTTTTACAAAATAGAAATGAGTTTTAAAAAAAAAAAAAAAAATTGTGTTTTTAGGCCGTCATTCTAATAACCATAATTTTTTATTTTTCTGTATGTGAAGCCAATTAAGGGCTTGTTTTTTGAGGGATAAGTAGACATTTTCATTGGTACTATTATGGGGTTCATATATTGCTTTGATCGTTTTTAATCAAAGGTTTTTTGAAGGCTGGATTAATACATAATATTTTGGTATAAATGAAATACTAGCTTTCAGGTTTATACGATTACAGCACTACCCAATTTGCATTTTTTTTTTCATGTTTTATTGCTTTTACAAAAAAAACGACCTCTCATGGTCTGAGCTGTAACTTTTTTAGTTATTGTGTACGGAGCCGTGTAAGGACTGTGCAGTACACACAACATGTTCGTTTTACGGATTGATACAATTTATATTTTTTTTATGTTAAAGCTTAAAAAAAAAGTGCTTTTATTGTGTAAAAATAGTTTATGCATCGATATCTTCTGCCATAGCTTTATTTTTCTGCATACAGAGATGTGCAAGTTTTTTTGTGGGACAAACTGATGTTTTCATTGGTACCACTGGCATTTATATGACTTGATTGCTTTTTATTCCATTTTATGTGCTGCGGGATGAACGAAAATTGCTATTCTGTGGGTTTTTTTAGGGTGTTTTTTTTTTTACGCCGCTCAAGCAGGTTAAATAACGGGACAGATTTATAGGCTAGGAGGGAAAGAACGAACGGAAAAAAAAAATTGGCCTCGGTGTTAACAAGTGAAATGCTGCTCAATTAGGTTGAGATCAGGTGACCAACTTAGCCATTCAAGAATATTCCACTTCTTTGCTTTAATAAACTCCTGGGTTGCTTTGGCTTTATGTTTTGGGTCACTGTCCATCTGTATTATGAAACTCCAACCAGTCAGTGTGGCTGCAATTGGCTGGATTTGAGCACACAGTACATCTCTGAATACCTCAGAATTCATCCAGCTGCTTCTGACCTGTGTCACATCAACACTAGTGACCCAGTGCCAATGGCAGCCATGCATGCCCCAGCCATCACACTGCCTCCGCTGTATTTTACAGATGATGTGGTGTGCTTTATCACGCCTTCGCCATACTTTTTTCTTTCCATCATTCTGGTAGAGGTTGATCTTGGTTTAATCTGTCCAAAGAATGTTCTTCCAGAACGGTGCTAGCTTTTTTTAGATGTTTTTTTTAGCCAAGTCCAAGCAAGCCTTTTTATTCTTGAGGCTTGTAAGTGTCTTGCACCGTGCGGTGAACCCTCTGTATTTACTTTCATGTAGTCTTCTCTTTATGGTAGATTTGGATACTGATATGGCTACATTCTGGAGAGTGCGGTTCACTTGGTAGGCTGTTGTGAAGGGGTTTCTCTTCACCATGGGAATTATTCTGCGATCATCAACCACTGTTGTCTTGAGTGAGCGTCCATGTCTTAGTATTGATACGTTCACCAGTGCTTTTTTTCTTTTTCAGGACGTACCAAACTGTAGATTTTGCCACTCCTAATATTGTAGCAATTACTCGGATGGGTTTTTCCGTTTTCCCATCTTAAGGATGGCTTGTTTCACCTGCATGAAGAGCTCTTTTGACTACATGTTTTCTTCACAGCAATATCTTCCAAATGCAAGCACCACACCTCAGATCAACTCCAGGCCTTTTATCTGTTTAATTGAGAATGACCTAACTGAAGGAATTGCCCACCTCTGCCCATGAAACAGCCTTTGAGTCAACTGTCCAATTACTTTTGGTCCCTTTAGGGTGCTTTCACACAGAGCAGTTTTGGTGCAGTTTTAACTGCGCTCCAATGAAACTGCCCTCATTACGAGCAAGTTTTTTTCACTTATCTAAATGGTTTGGAAAATGAGTAATCAATTAGTGTGTTTGTAATCCACAAGACTTCACACACAGTAGTTGATTACTTACTTGAAACACCCTTCTGAACAAGTTAGACAACTGAAAGAAGCTTGCTGGTAATAAAGACAGTTTAATTGGAGCGCAATTAAAACTGCACCAAAACTGCGCTGTGTGAAAGGAGCTGTAGTGCCTAAACCCTTCATACAATTATAATGTGGATACCCTCAAATGAAAGATGAAAGTCTCCACTTTATGTCCATTATATAACTATAACTTGAGTATTGAATTTTTTTTTTTTTAACAGAGACAGTACTGTACCTTCACTACAGGTTCCTCATTACCATCTGGTGCCGCTCTTGAGATAACAGCCAGCTTAGAAGTAGTTTTAGTCTTTGACTTTGGTTTGGCAGTGGTTTTTTTACCCAAGAGTGTGTCCAGTTTAATTTGTAGAGGTGCCAATTTTGCCTGTTTAGAACATAAGATTTTGAATTTATTTTTTGCACAATTTTAAGCATACCAAGAAGTGATAGTGGTAAGCAGATCAATGTGTGCCTTGTAGACCAGAAGTATAGGTTAATCTTATGCTTTTGTGACCACAGAGGTAGCAGTTCTGATAAGAGAGAAGTCTATTGCATTGGTGTATTATCAACTTAAAGGGGTTGTCTCACTATAGGTTTTCAACCTACCTCACTGTGTCTGGCAGCATAGGATTTTTGAATTCAGGGGCGTGCTTCTTGTCTGCCTCTTCTCACCCTTCCCCCCCTCCCCTCAGCACACAGACAGCTCTCCTCCGACTGCAGTAACTTCTATACAGCAGGGTGAGGACGAGGGGGTTTGCTGCCAGAGTTAACCCTGTGTGTGCCTGCCGGCTGCACACTGCTGGATCAGCTGCACTGTGCTGCTGCTGTGGCTGAGCTCTTGCTGCTCCTCTCCACAGAGTCAGGAGACAGCAGGGAGAGGGCTGATCTATGAGTGGCTATGGAGCCAGAGGTCTGTGAAGCTGTGTATGCTAATAGCAGAGCAGGGGGAGATGTAAGTGTTCCTATACCCCCTGCTTAGCATACAAATCTCCACGGACATCTCAAGCAACAATAAACCCTGTTCTGTGCTGTCCTCCCATTAGAACAGACACAGGGCAGCTGTGAAGTGTGTTAGTATAATCATGATGTGTCACTAATACAGCAGAGCAGGGAGGGATATGAACCATTCACATGCCCCCCTGATCTGTTCTATTAGTATAGTCAAAGCTCCACAGACACATCATGATTATACTAACACACTTCACTCCTGTCACATCGTACTGACCACAGATCAGCTTCACCTCTGCTCTTCTCAATCTGTGTAGAGAGCAGGCACACACAGGGTTAATCCAGGCAGCTCAGCTACACAGAAACAGATGCTGGGAGTAGAGCCCTCCCTCCTCCTCCCCTACAGAAGCATCACAAGTGGCCTCATACTGTGCAGGAGGGGCTTTGTGCTCTGACCTGTATTGAGAAGCTGATGAGTCACCAGCACTGGCAGCCAGTGAGAGAAAAATCAACAGGTCGGTGGCTATAGTGATTTGAGGAGCTGATGCACTCCTACTACCAGGGATAACTCAAAATCAGTAGGACATTTGTAATGAACATATATTGCGAAGCTGCTTGTTTTTTAAAGATCTTTTAATTAAAACCCAATCGTTGTAGCGAGACAACCTCTTTAATCTCTGCAAATCAACAAAATGATTTGTCCATTTACAATTGCACAGCTCTTTCATTCCCTGTCTAGCAAAAAGGGAAGCATAACATCCAGCTCCCTGTCAGACAAGATGTCAGTGGATACAACTTTCTGTTATGTACACCTGGTTCATTAAATAATCCAGCATGGTTGTCTCCTGGTTAACTATATAAGAGTTTAAAGATTTTCTGTGTGTTCCAACAAATCAACCACTTCAACAACTTTGCCCACAATCGATAACCTAGAGCAGGGGTGTCAAACTTCGGCCCTCCAGCTGTTGAGAAACTACAACTCCCATCATGCCCACTGTTATAGATTATATAAATGGATATATAGATATATAGATTAAATTAATGTATCATGGGAGTTGTAGTTTCCCAACAGCTGGAGGGCCGCAGTTTGACACGTGTGACCTAGAGCTTTATGCTCAACCCCTTGACTAAGCCCTTCTCCTTACCATGTGAAAATCAAACTGGGAGAGAAAACCCCCCCACAAAAACAAGAGAAATTGAAGAGGTGTTCAGATACTAAAAAATGCTCGTTAGTCCATCGGGGGCATGATTAAATCTAGTAGAAAACGCTCCTGTTCCATCTCTGCGGCACATTCTTCATGTGACCACTGCAGCCAATAACAGGCCGCAGTGGTCATGTGCTGGATACACCACGTGACCACTACAGCCTGTGATTGGCTGCAGTGGTCAGATTAAGAGGGAAGTCGTCTGCAGGGATCAGTGGGATGGCTGCAGTGATGAAACGAGAGCACCTGAGGTTAGTGGCCTTTTCTTCTATGCCATTAAGAACTAACAAGCGTTAGTGTCAGAACATCCCTTTAACCAGTGTGGTCTGTAGGATTTCTACAGGCTAACAATATGGTTGTGTTCATCTCTATGTTAGAGCCAAATTCAACTGTCCCTTTCATTTCATCGGTGTTTGCATAAATCCATACACACGGACCAGAAATATTTATATGTACGGAATACTCCTGTACAGAAATTTTTGCAACACATGCCGTATGTGAACATACCCCATCATTCACTGCTAAGTACTCACTATTAAAGGGGTGTTATCATTTGAACTGTTCGTGCTCTTGAGCTAATTTTATGAGATTGAATTTGAAATCCAGGGGCGAGTCTCTTCTCTCAGCAGGAAAGTCTCTACTGCCAAGAGGCGTGTCTCCCCTCACTTAAGCTGTGACATCATTCTGTGTGAGGCAGCCGAAGCAGCAGGATGTCTGCAGAGAACAGATCTGCAGCCTCCTGCAGTGTTCTCATGTGTCTGCAGAGCTTTCATGTCCTGGCTCCACAAGCTCCTTGCTGGGCTATAACCAGTTATACACCCAGCCTGAACTGATGAAACACATGCGAGGAAGCACACTGCCCCCCCCCACCTCTGTTATCAGACAGGAGACTATGACTGTGGTATATGGAGGAATACAACTGCCCTCCGCCCTCCTCTCCCTCTGTTATCAGGCAGAAGACTGTAGTATATGGAGGGAACAGAGGATGTAACACTGTTATATGAGGGGGATCTGTGACTTAAACAGTTCGGTTTCAACAGCTCAGAGGGGAGTAAACACAGTGTGCAGGCAGCCAATCACAGCGCAGGGGGGTGTACTCGGGGCGTTTCCTGGCTGGGGGCGTATCCCAACAGGCTGAATGAAATGTCAGCCAGCCAATCACAGTGCATGGGGCATGGCTAGGGGCGGGATCCGACCAGGGTGTGTCCCGACTAGCCAATCACAGAAAAGGGGGCGTGTCCTGACTAGCAGCAGCAGAAATAGAAAACAGATTCACAGAAAAGCTCATATCTGCTAAATCAAGGGACTGAGGTAATGCAACCCAATTACAAAAGTGCTTATTTTTACTGTCCCCATAATCTGAGAAATGATCTTTGTAGTGATACAACCCCTTTAATTTAGAACCGTGTTCTCCAGTCTGTGGCTCTCCAGGTGCTGAAAACCTACTACAGCTGTCACGGCATGCAATACTGACGGTTGGGAGCTGTAATTTCTCAACATCTGGAGATGCACAGGTTGGAGATGATTGGTTTCCAAGCAAACGTTAAAACTCCTCTGTAACGTCACTACATCACAGAATATACCTTAGCTGCATTCTCGTCTAAGGAGTTGCTTTCAGGTTCACTTGACTCCTCTAAAGTCTCTTTTTTCTCTGCAGCAGGAGTTCCACTTTGACCAGCAGACTTTTCTTTTCTGCTTTTAGAGGATATTGGCGTTTTGGCTAAAATACTTTTCCTTTTTTTCAATTTTGCCTTTGCGGAAGCTGGTTCTGGAGTTTTGACCTATAGTCATCACAGCACATGTTAAAATGGCAAACCGAAAAAAACAATGCTCCCAGATTTCATACATAGTTCAAAACCCTACATACCTTTTTAGCTTTCTTCCCTTTGTGCTTTGTTTTCACAGACTTTGGACTCTTTGTAGGCAAGCCTGCTTTGCTGCTGGGTGGACTAGCAATAACCGGCGTGGAAGTCGATAGGGGAATTGGTGTAGCGACCTTATGTTGCGCCAAAGCAGTCACTCTGGTTTTCTTAAATAAAACAAAGCCATTGTATTAAGGCAATGACCACTGACAGACATGTAACATTTAGGCTATGTTCACACGGCTTATTTCGGGGCGTAATTACGTCCGCAAATACGTCCCGAAATAGGTTTCAAATAATGAACAATTAGATTAGCATTGATTCCGATGTAAAATACGCCTCGTCTTTCACATGAGGGGTATTTTCGCGACCTATTTGCGGGCGTAAATACGTCCGTAAATACGATTGTAAAATTAAGTCCCCTGTCACTTATTGAGGCGTATTTCGAAACGTAAATCCCCATAGTAAAGAATGGGGAATGTATTTACGACGCGAAATACGCGCCACACTTTGTGACATGTATTTGAAACGTATTTCGGGACGTATTTGCGGACGTAAATATGTCCGTAAATACGTCCCGAAATAAGCCGTGTGAACATAGCCTTACAGTATATTGACTACCAGTGCAGTACCAGGGTTTGCACTTGCTCCTCGCTATCCGATGAGCCACTGCTGTCAGAGCTCTTCTCATTGGTAACAGGCTGTGTGTCTGTGACGGCCTTTGCAGGACTTTGTGCCTCCTTTTTAGTGGCAACTGCTGATCGCTGGGACAGTTTAACTGCACTTGGTTTAGTTGTCAATGAACCCTTTAATTCCTACAGTTGGAACAAATGTAGAAATAATTACTGAAAAAAAAATGCAAAATAACCTACTGCAAAGTTGATTTAGCTTTTAAGACTCTTTACAGTGCTTTTGCTGCCATATGCATCTGTACAGCAACAGGCAGCAAACAAGCCCTGCGTAGTCTGATCCTACAGTCTTCCATCCTATTTGTTTTTTAGGGTATGTTCACACGGCGTAATTGCGGCGCGCATTTGTGCTTTAATATGACCGGAATGCACGCCGCAATTACGGTAATTCATAGCTCTCAGAGAACCATGAACTATGTCTCGTCTCCACCGGCGTACAATACAATCGTATTGTACGCTGGGGGAGAGAAGCGACACGTCACGTCTTTGCGGTGCATGGGGCTGGCCAGGAGCAGCGCGTACTTCTAAAACACAGCATATTGGGGGGGTACAGTACGCGCCCCCAATACGCCGTGTGAACATACCCTTACATCTTGCCAACATAAGAAATGTATGCTAGAAGTAAGCAATTGAATAGGCTACATCATACAAATCTGCAACTGTAAAAGAAAAAAACTAAACTAGTGGGTGAACAGTTAAAGTGATTTTCCCACCAAGCTGTTTCACAAGCAGTTTTAAAACTCACTATCCCCTCAGGTTGTGGGTGGTTCTCTAGCAGGGATTAGCATATATAGCTAATCTTTAACTAGCTCAGCCATTACATTGACAAGTGCAGGACATGTTATCTTCAGTCAACTAAAGGTTGCTCATCTGTAAATAGAAGCTAATCTTGTTAGGAATAATTAGTTTGCTCCTGAGAGGGAGTAAGCGCCATCTGTCCATGGTGACTTCACGCCCTGCTCTAATCAGATAACAGAGCTATGGTCAGGTAACCATAGAAACAGATGTGCACATAAAATGACTCATCTCATGACTAAAGTAAAATCAATAGACCAATGTATTCATAAAAAGTCTTCAATTACCTGTCCCTTCAAGTTGCAAGCTAATCTTTGTAGTGAGAAAACCCCTTTAACTATTGATATAAGAATATGTCCAACCTATGAACACATACTACATACTGTACCTGAGCTGGTGATATATCTTCATCTAAAGAGTCACTGGATTCAGAACTACTGACCCTTGGCTTTTGGGCAACTGCGACTTTACTTGATGCAGGAGTCTTCTCCTTGGTAGCTTTCCGTGTTGCTGCTGATGGAGTGGACGGGATCTTTTTAAGTGATGCACGCGTTGTAACTTCTGCCTTCTGTGTTTTAACAAGCAGAAAAGTAGAGGAACAGACTAAGTCTAGTGCATGGAAAATGGAGTCATTTCTCAGCTAATGCTCACTCTAATTGTCAAGGCATGCTCGGAGCTGGAGTTTTTTTCTGGGTTTCAGTACATTTAGAATGAAGAAACAACTTTAACAAAGTTAACTTTAACTTACTCATAAAGGACATAACCATGCAACAGATTGTCCATGTGCTGGGTACAGGCGGTTAATTACAGCCAGCGTCCGCTACTTGCAGCTGGGACTGGGATTGTTTATTCACTTAAATGCTGAATCACAGTGACCACAGTATCTAAGCCACTAGAAAACGGTGAATCGTTTTATTATGCACCACATCGACAACCGCCCACCGTCTACCCCACACACAAATGAAATGTGATCATGCGATGGTAGTTTAAAAAAAAACAAAAAAAAAAGCCTCAAAAATTGTGTTTCCACACATACCGTGTGTGTGTGCGTGTGTGCGTGCGTGTGTGCGTGTATATACATACACACACATACATACATATATATACATACACACACATACATACACATATATACATACACACACATACATACACATATATACATACACACACATACACACATATACATACACACACATACATACACATATATACATACACACACATACATACACATATATACATACACACACATACATACACACATACATACACATATATACATACACACATACATACACATATATACATACACACATACATACACATATATACATACACACATACATACACATATATACATACACACACATACATACACATATATACATACACACACATACATACACATATATACATACACACACATACATACACATATATACATACACACACATACATACACATATATACATACACACACACATACATACACATATATACATACACACACATACATACACATATATACATACACACACATACATACACATATATACATACACACACATACATACACATATATACATACACACATATACATACACATATATACATACACACACATACATACACATATATACATACACACATATACATACACACACATACATACACACACATACATACACATATATACATACACACACATACATACATACATACACATATATACACACAGTCATGGCCAAAAGTTTTGAGAATGACACAAAGATATTTTCACATGATCTGTTGCCCTGTTTGTTATGTGTGTTTGTCAGATGTTTTTTTATCACATACAGAAATACAAGTGCAATCATATATTATGATTAACAAAAGCTTTTATTGACAGTTAGAATGTGTTAATGCAGCAAGTCAATATTTGCAGTGTTGACCCTTCTTCTTCAGGACCTCTGCAATTCTCCCTGGCATGCTCTCAATCAACTTCTGGAGCAAATCCTGACTGATCGCAGTCCATTCTTGCACAATCAATGCTTGCATTTTGTTACAATTTCTTGGTTTTTGTTTGTCCACCCGTCTCTTGATGATTGACCACAAGTTCTCAATGGGATTAAGATCTGGGGAGTTTCCAGGCCATGGACCCAAAATCTCTGTTTTGTTCCCTGAGCCATTTAACTATCACCTTTGCTTTATGGCAAGGTGCTCCATCATGCTGGAAAAGGCATTGTTGATCACCAAACTGCTCTTGGACGGTTGGGAGAAGTTGCTCTTGGAGGACATTCTGGTACCATTCTTTATTCATGGATGTGTTTTTAGGCAAGACTGTTAGAGAGCCGATTCCCTTGGCTGAGAAGCAACCCCACACATGAATAGTTTCTGGATGCTTTACAGTTGGCATGAGACAAGACTGGTGGTATTGCTCACCTTGTCTTCTCCGAAAAAGCTGTTTTCCAGATGTTCCAAACATTCGGAAAGGGGATTCATCAGAGAAAATGACTTTACCCCAGTCCTCAGCAGTCCACTCCCTGTACCTTTGGCAGAATATCAGTCTGTCCCTGATGTTTTTTCTGGAGAGAAGTGGCTTCTTTGCTGCCCTCCTTGACACCAGGCCTTTCTCCATGAGTCTCTGCCTTACAGTGCGTGCAGATGCACTCACACCTGCCTGCTGCCATTCCTGAGCAAGCTCTGCACTGCTGGTAGCCCGATTCCGAAGCTGAAACACTTAAGAGACGGTCCTGGCGCTTGCTGGTCTTTCTTGGGCGCCCTGGAGCCTTTTTGGCAACAATGGAACCTCTCTCCTTGAATTCCTTCATGATGCGATAGATTGTTGACTGAGGTGCAATCTTTCTAGCTGCGATACTCTTCCCTGTTAGGCCAGTTTTGTGCAGTGCAATGATGACTGCACGTGTTTCTTTAGAGATAACCATGGTTAACAGAAGAGAAACAATGATGCCAAGCACCAGCCTCCTTTTAAAGTGTCCAGTGGTGTGATTCTTACTTAATCATGACAGATTGATCTCCAGCCCTGTCCTCATCAACACCCACACCTGTGTTAATGGAGCAATCACTGAAACGATGTTAGCTGGTCCTTTTAAGGCAGCCCTGCAATGAAGTTGAAATGTGTTTTGGGGGAAAAAGTTCATTTTCTAGGCAACTATTGACTTTGCAATTAATTGCTGTTAAGCTGATCACTCTTTATAATATTCTGGAGTATATGCAAATTGCCATTATAAAACCTGATGCAGTAGACTTTGTAAAAATTAACATTTGTATCATTCTCAAAACTTTTGGCCATGACTGTATATGCGTGTGTATGTATATATATATATATATATATATATATATATATATATATATATATTATATATATATATATATATATATATAAATATATATATACACATACATACACACATATACACACACACAGTACCCCTGAGGAAGCGCTAATACGAGCGCGAAACGCGATCGCGTCTGTTTTATGCTTTTTATAGTTTATCGGTCTTTGATAGTTTATGGTGCCTTTTAAAAGAAGTGGCTTACACTTCATATTTATGAATAAAGTTTTTATAGACTGAAAACTTTAACCTTGGTTCCTCTCCCTACTAGCACTTGGCGCTGGTTTAGAATTTTTTCCCCTTCATAATTTTTTTGCTTGTATTTTTATATATACACATACACACACATACTAAGAAAGCTATATAAAATTTGGAAATCACTAGTACTGTACAGACACTCAGGGAGACAGAACACGTCTCTTAGGGTATGTTCACACGGCTTATTTCGGAGCGCATTTCGCAACGTATTTCGCGGCGTACTGTGCTTAATACGCAGGGAAATGCGCCCCATAATTACGGTAATCCATAGCTCTCAGAGAACTATGTATTGTGCCTCGTCCTCCAGCACGTACAATATAATTGTATTCTACGCGCGGGGAGATAAGTAACATGACATGAGTAATGCATATCTATGGGGTCGGCATGTCTATGGGGCTGATCAGTGCGAGCCCCCGAAACACACCATGTATTGCGTCGCGTACTGTACGTGCCGCAATACATCGTGTGAACATACCCTTATACCACACACTGAAGCTCATAAAACAAACTCTCCTAAATAAGCCAACTGTTCCTTTTTAATTCCACCCCATAAGAAACTTTTTTGGGGTTTTCCAGATACCAACATAAAGTACAGCTTGTTGCAGGAGGTGGGGGCGGGAAGGAAGCACACCACATAAGCTAATATGGCTACGTAGCTGAAAAAAATAAAGCTATAGGTCTTGGAAGGAGGGGAGGAGAAATTGTAATGCAAACACCATGGGGTTAAAAAATAGTTTTAATTAAACGTATAACTGCACTTCGACAGCTTCTTTGCCACACCGTTTCCACAGTAACAGACTAACTTGCTTAAATGTTACCATGGAAACACACAGCTTTGCATAGTACTTGTAGACACACAAAAAAACTATTTTCAAAGCCATTTCATTTTGATATATTGGAACATTTAATAAACAACAAGAAAAAAGAAAAACATAACATGCAACTTAACATACTGTTTTCTGTTCTGAATCGGAGAAATCGCTGCTTTCAGAGTCAGCATCAGAGTCAGAAACAACTGCAGGGGTTTGCACACGCGATTTAGTTGATGGGGTGGAGCTGGAGAACAAGGCTAGAAAGACATTAAAATATTAGCTACATAGAACAAATAATTTAACAGGGAGAGGACATTAAAGGGGTTTTGCCACAAAGTAAAATTGACGTGGGAAGCTGGCAAATGAAATAAACATTTTCACCATTCATCATTATTAAAAATTCGGCACCATTTTTGTTTTAGCTGCTCCTTTAGTGATCCATTGTTTACAGCTCGTCTCCAGGGGATACGACCAGAGTGGAAAGCTCCTCCGTCCTGGTCGCACATGCTCAGACATCACCTCTCCCCTCAGGCAGCTACTGAGTGTTCAAACCCCAGGTGCTGTCATTCTACTCTTGTCCTCTGTTCTCCTTAGTAATTAAACAGTGCAAATAAATAAAAAAGAAACCAAGGAGGTTTGTGCATTGATAAAGAGAAAAAAAAACAAAACAAAAAAAAAACAAAAACACAGGTTTAGTTCCTGCAGGGATTTGAACCTAGGACCCTTGTTCCTGGAGGCAAAAACTTTACCTCTCAACTACTCACAATGATTTACATAAACAGACCTTTCTTTGACTAAAGAGAGTCAAGTGCTGGTGATGTCATCCTGCTGGGTCACATGATCTGCAATTCAAAACAAATCACACACGCCCCCTGCTGAGCCCACAGAGCTGGATGCAGGAGGTATGAAAGGAGATCGTGGCAAAACCCCTTTAATGCCCAACAGTGAAGGTCTGATCACTCAGAACCCCACAATATGCTACAACAAAGTGACAGCAGGAGAGAGTTGTGCCTCTCAGCTCCGCTTGGCTTTTTCAGAGGAAGAAATCGCCAGCCATACCTCCGAAACAAAAACAAAGCTAGGGGAAAAAAATTCTATCGATTCTGCTCCAGTTTATCAAAGAAACTAAATGGCTGGACAATCAATACATGTAAAAAGGTCTAGCACAGCTCACCCAATTCCACTGCCCTGAGAGTTGCAACAGCCTGGGTGTGTCCTGAATCTTCTTGGACGGAGAAACCTGGAGAAAAGGGGCAGATAGAAAACCTTTAAGTGGAGCGCAACCTGCAGCATGAGTACGGCCATGGTCACACGGCTTATTCTGGATTCCGGCTCCTCTCCCCGCTCGGACAATACGGCGAGCAGGGAGAGAAGTGACATGCTACTTATTCACGGCGTATACGCGCCGTGGATAATGCATGTCTATGGGGCCGGCGAAATACGTCCTGCAATTAAGCCGTGTGAACATAGCCTAAGGGATAATGATATCTTTGTTTTAATATGACCTGATAAAAAGAACTTTGTGTAGGAAGCGCTTTAAAATTCATGTGCGTTTCGGACCGTGGCAGGTTCTTAGTCATGGACCTGCAATGCTCCAAAACGCATAAAAATTTGGAAGCAATTAAAACTTGGTGTTGCAAGATGACCCAAAACAATTTGAGTATCCCTTACCCGTGCTACTGGATACGCTCTATGCTTTGGATTGAATGGTTGATTTCTTTTGCCATCCATTTCAAGTCACTGAAACACACTGATGCTAGGAATCACGAAGCAGCGTCCAAACAAGGAGCGTTACCTTATCATCGCTGTCCGACTCCTCACTGCTCTCATCAACCATTGTCCTGGAAAAAGTGGTCATTGGTGCTTGGTTGCCCTTTGCCAAAGCTGTAGATTTAGTGATGGACTTCACATTGGTGTCCGAAACTGCTTGGGTCGAGACCTTGGGTTAAATGAGCACAAATTAAGTTAAAAATGCAATACTGCCATCTTGGATAACTGAACAAAACATTGTCGTCCTAGTTTAATGTCGATATTGATGTTGCCCTCTGCCAAAGCTGTAGGTTTAGTTATGGTCTTCACATTGGTGTCCGAAAACACTGGGGTCAAGACCTTGGGTTAAACGAGCACAAATTAATTATAAATGCAATACTGCCATCTTGGATAACTGCAGAAAGCATTGTCAACCTAGTTTAATGCCAACTTTGATATTCCATGATTGTTTTCCCATTCTGAGGGGCTGTTCCTACAGCGTTATGGACTACGCTGCAGTATCCCTTGGGGTACGGTGAAAACAATTTACCCCGACAAACTTCACCACAGCCGCCATAGAAATCAATAGAGCAAACCAAGTCCCATGTGGACTACTTCTTACTGTGGCTCCCCTTGTCAAAATCAGCAGTTTGTCATTTTCCTTGCAATATCCTGGTGCAGGGGAATTGGAGCAGTATATAAATGAAAGCCAAGTCTGCCAAGTTGTTGTTGACATATATAGGTCCCATAACGGTATGTGGATAGGGGGTGTCCTAATGGGACAACCCCATAAAAATATTTGTGCAATGCTAATACCTTGGCCCCGTCATCCTCACTTTCTCAGCTAATGCTCACTCTAATTGTCAGGGCATGCTAGGAGCTGTAGTTTTTTGTTCCAGTACATTTAGAATGAAGAAACAACTTTAACCCCTTACTCATAAATGACATAACCATGCAACAGGCTGTCCGTAAGGGAGTACAGTGTGGGCTCTGGTCCATACTTGCTGGGTACTGGCGGTTAATTACAGCCAGCATCCGCTACTTGCAGGACTGGGATCGTTTAATCACTTAAAGGGGATGTATTACTTCACCAGTTCGGCTGTTTTCTTTGAGTTTAAGCTTCTCACTTTCTGAAATCCAGAGTCGTTGCTTCTCCTCCCAGCTGGGTGTTTCTTAACTGAAAGGGGATGACATCACCCCCCTCCTTGTTTGCTCTCACACAATGACACTGTCTCAGGAGCGAGCACAAAGGGAGTGGATAACAGAGCTCTGTAGACATCCGCCAATGGAAAGTTGGCTGCCTGGAGTGATGTGCTGCTAACCTCCCTCCCTGGATGGACGGATGGCAGGCAGGCAGGCTGAACGGATGGGACGGACAGATCCATCCTGCCATCCATCCATCCTGCCTGCCTGCAAAGAGACAATGTCTGTTCGCTGCCCTGTGATTGCACTGACAGGAAGCGAAGCAGGAAGTTGTTTGCTTAGTAAAATGACTCCAGGCTACTGAGCGTGCCCGGACTCATTTTACTAGTAGCAGAGGAACACAGAGGCAGGGGGAGCAGGGAGCATGGGCAGGAATGCGCGCTCCCGTGATTAAGACCGGGGGCTGGGTGGAATGCTAATGAGTAGAGCCGGCAGCCAATAGAAGGCCAGGGGGAGGAGTCCGACCGCAGCAGCTCAACAGTGAGTACAGTACACGAAAGGAAGGGAGACAGTGAAAACAAGACAGCTTTGCTAATGACACCCTATTACAAAGTTGATTGTTTTCACTGTCCCCTTATTCTGAGACCCATTCTATGAAATGATACAACCCCTTTAAATGCTGAATCACAGTGACTACAGTATCTAAGCCATTAGAAAATGGTGAAGCACTTTATTCTGCACCACAATGACAACCGCCCACCGTCTAACCCACACACAAATGAAACGTGATCATGCTATAGTGGTTTAAAAAAAACAAAAAACCCACAAACGCAAAATAGTTTTTCTGGTCGCTTTGAATTACTAAAAATTTGAATTGAATTATTAAAGAGCCCCATCCACTTAAAAATGGTACTACAAAATAGAAGCCCTCAGTCTCTCTATATATATCTATATGAGGGGTGTACATTAAAGATTTCCCCTGACCCGCTTCTATTTATCACAGGACACTGAAACTGCACATGTGTAATGATACAAGTCTCTAAAGGTGAACTTCCAATTTGCAACTCAGAACTAATAATGGTCTTAATTTTACAAGTGCTGAAGTGGTGTGAGGTTTGATAATGGACCCAGTGGAATACAGAGCAGTCATCGAGTTCCTTTACTTGAAAGGTGCTTACCAAAGGAGACGTTTGAGGAAATGAAAGAGGTTTATGGTGATGATTCCCCATCATATGACGTAGTCAAGAACTGGGACAACCCCTTAAAAATAGTTGCATAATGCTAATACCTTGGCCCCTTCATCCTCATCACTATCGTCACTTTCTGAAGAGTCATCTGCAGCTGCCGGCGTTTTCAGTAAATTTCGTGTTTTTTTTAGCAGCAGCATTCGCAGTCACGGGTTGTGTCGCACCAGTGGATGGAGTCTTTGCATTGGAGGTTGGAAGACTTGGCGTTTTCTAGGGAAATGCAAATGATTATAAAGGTCAGAGAGCTGCAAAGAACAGGATACATTTCCATCTCAAACAAAAGTTGCCCATATTGAACATCAATCTAGACAAAATGGTGCAAGACTGTGTATAGGAAACAGGGTTTTCCCCTTTTTCAAATGTTACCCTCTACTTTAAAATGGCTGCCTCCATGCTGCTCATGAACTTTCCCCTGATTAAAAACAGTGTGAAACAAACAGGCAGAACACAAACAAAACGGGACATGATTTTTGTGTTACTCCCCTGTAAAATCCATTTCTCACTCTGTCCTTTTGGGAAAGCAGAAGATCATGAGTATGGGCTGCAGCCACCACTAGGCAAAATTAAGCAAGAAAGTGACAACTCACAGCACCCTACAGACAAGAGGCTAAAGTCTGTTTATATGGAAGCAGTAGGAGCGACTAGAGGCCAACAGAAGGAATAAAACAAAAAAGTCATACACAAAAACTCACCAGGAAAGTGTGTCCAGAGAGAAAGCGGAACAAAAACGCAATAAGGACCAGCAGTGGTCAAGCACCAGAAGGATAAAGTGGGAAGGAGCTGCATCTCCCAATGAACAAAGCGAGAAATGGATTTTACAGGCGAATACAAAAGTCACTTGTGTCATTGGGGAACACAGAAGACCGTCAGACCGTCAAACAAAAGTTGCCCATATTTAATGTCCATCCAGACAAAATGGTGCAAGATCTTTTATAGTAAACAGGGTTTTCCATTTTTCATATGTTCCCCATCACTTTACAATGGCTGCCTCCATGTTGGTTCTGAACTTTGCTCTGATTAATAAATGTGAAATTAATAAGAAGAATATAGCTGAAACTGAAAAACAAGATTTGTGTGTTACTCCTCTGGAAAATCCATTTCTCACTCTGTCCATTTGGGGAAACTGTGTCACTTACTAGTGGCCAGCCCCATACCAATGGTCTTCTAAGGAAAAAAGGGACAACTCACAGTAACCTATAGACCTCCTGCAGACACAGTGCTACAGTGGTTTGTGTGGAAGCTGTAGGAGCGACTAGAGACCAACACAAGGAAACAAAAAAAAAAAGAAGGTCATAAGAAGATCAAGCGGGAGGTTGTGTCCAGAGAGAAAGCGGAGCAAAACGCAGTAAGGGCCAGTAGTGGTCAAGCACCAGAAGGATAAACTGGGTGGGAAACGCATCTCCCAATGAACAGAGCGAAAAATGGATTTTACAGGTAAAGAATACAAAAATCCTATTTAGGCAATGTTCACACGGCTTATTTTGGAACGGATTTCAGCCCGTATTTCGCGAATGACGGGCTGAAATCCGCCCAAGTCATTACGGTAATCCACAGTTCCCATAGAGAACAATGGATTCACGGCGGTATACGCGCCATGGATAATGAATGTTTATGGGGCCCGGGGGCTGCTGCCCCTCCCCCCCCGCCCACGAGCACACGGCGTAATTGCGGGCGAAATCAGTCCCGTAATTACGCCGTGAATAAGCCGTGTGAACTCGGCCTTAATCATTTGGGTCATTGGGGGAACAAAGATAGTCAGGCGTCCCGAAGCAGTCCTCAAAGAAACACTACCAAAATAGGAGAGACTGTCAAAAGGTATTAACCAATGTGATATTGAATAACTAAACAAAGCATTGTCTTCATAGTTTAATGCCAATTTTGATATTCCACAATTGTTTTCCCATTCTGAGGGGCTGTTCCTACAGCGTTATGGACTACGTTGCAGTATCTGTTGGGAGTATGGTGAATAAATTTACCCCGTCAGACACTGCACCACAGTCGCCATAGAAATCAATAGAGCAATCGGAGTCCTAAGTGGACTACTTCTGCTATATTTCCCAGCAGCATGTGTGTTCCCTGTGGAGCTCAAATGCGTAGTCTGGCAGCCTGCTGATTGGTTGGAATCCCTGACAATCAGCAGACTACCAGTAAGACTGGCAAATCAAGGCTTTGGATGTGGGCAGGATTTCTACTGGACGCCTCACAGAGGAATTCTACCACATCTTCAACGCCACCTTGTTTTGCCAGTCCAGCTGATAGTCTATTCATTGGCTGCGAGTATTCTGATGAATTCTGGAAATATTTGGGTCACTTCCTTCGGGCCAAGCCACATCCAAAATGCAATACTAGATAAAAGCTTGGTTTGTTTCATTGATCTGCCCTGTTCAGACAGCTTTCATTTTGCTCTTTGTAATGTCAGGTGTAGGAATTTATTGAAAACATTAAACTCTGTTGGTACCTTTTATATCCATTGATTACATCTAGAAACTGTCTATATACTATTTGCATAAGCCATTCTCTATTTCTATTACCCTTGACCAGTTAATTCAGATATTATACGCTTGGAATGCACAGCTTTTGCAAGAAAACTACCTTCAGAATGTATTTGTTCTGAAAGATGCTGAAATAACGTATGGACTCATAATGGCTCACAATTATTAGCTTATACAGCAAAAAGCAGACAAAGATGGCGCAGAAGTATATTTAAACCAGCACAACACCCAAGCCAGATGTATTTCACTGAACAAACGACTCCATTTAAGGAAATGTGTTTTGCTGAGACTGTGCAATATTACGCAACGCATGCAGAAAAAGGACTGATATATCACCATATTTGAATATGTATTTGATTTCCCTTATAAACTTGCCTCCCCAAAAGTAAAAAAACCAATGATAAAAACCATTGTTAGCATCACAATAAAAGTTTCTATTCCCGATAAAAAATCAAAACTGCTCCCCGACAAGTTTGTGTGGATGGTACTTGTGGGGCTCCAGCCGTTAACGCAAATTATATAATAATATATATTATATATATTTTTATTTATTATATATACATAACATACATACAATATATTTAAAATATACTTTATAATATATAAAGTTGGAGGAGATAGAATCAGCAAAAAGTAAGATACAAAAGGGGAAAAAGTCTTCACATTTGGTGTCGTGCCTGTGAAAAAGGGCGAAGGGCGAGGGAGTCTCGTCTTTCTGGGGCGTCCCCCCTGGCCGGGTTTAATTGGGCGCCCGAACAATTTGGATAGTCAACTACCGGATAAGTAGCCCCTTTCTTTTGAACTCGCCTCTTATTCCGTTTTGGCTGGCTATTTGTCTGACCCTTGGGTTCGCCCCATTTTTTACGTAACCCGACAAGGCCAAGGTGTGGCTCTCCCGTTTTTTTCTTGCACGCGTAACGTGTGCTTGTGGTTTGGCCTCTACGCCATTGCTATCTATGCGGTTCTCTCGATATAGGGCTATTGATATATCGGGCGGGCTTATGCCAGGGGGCCAATTACAATGCTGTTCTGGATTGCAAAGGTCGCAGCCCTCCTCCCTGTATTTCGAGAGAAAGCAGGTAGTGGCCTGTAATACCTTACTCACAAGAAACATGAGATTAAGAAAGCTAGAAGAAAAGAGATGAATGAAGACGAAGACCGAGGAAAGCTAAGAAGAATGAAGAGGAAAGGAAGAGAGAAAGATGAGAACGGTACCAAGGAAAAAATAATAATGAACCCAGGTGCTGACTTGCTGTGAAATTAAAAACCAAATAAGCCTAAAGGAAAAGAGGTGGGAGGAGAGGGAGCTGAGATGCAACAAAGATGGTTTCTGGAAGGGAAGAAGATCAAACGCTTCGTATACAAGGGAATTATATCCAGCTGTAGTCCAATTGGTCATGGAATTACCACACAGGGAACAAACCAAATGATTTCTTCCTTAACAAGTTATATTCTGCACCGGGTAATATCGACCACAGCAAGAAAATTATTCCAAAGAGTTTGTTTTATTCTGAAAAATATGCATGCATTGGCGCAGAACGCCCACAAAAGCATTCTGGCCCAAACCATTATACCCCTTTAAACGGATCCAGATTGACCACATTGAGTTGCCCAAGAGTGGAAAATACAAGTATGTCCTAGTGGTGGTGGATATGTTCTCAGGGTGGCCTGACGGCATAATAGTCCCTTTAATATGCCTGCTAAAACAACTACCGTAAAAAAAGTTGGGACTGAATTAGTGTGCAGATTGAATCCCAGATATTTATAGAGTCTGAATTGTGGTGAGGGTTACTCACCGACGATTAGGACTTCTGAGAGCAGGCGCAGTATGGTGTAGTAGCCAGAGTACATTTGGAAGCTAGTAGGATAGCTGACTTGGATTGCACACTCCATACCATCCCAGAGCTCTCGGGAAGGTCGAGAGGCCTTGAAGCGGCACTTAAAAAACAACAATTCTCAAAGCACAGTAAAGAAACATTCCACTTCCTGGCCAGAGTTTCCTACTAATTGCCCTGTACTCTGTCAGAAAACACTCCTAGGAAGCCCATTGGTCTCACCACCTTATGGATGAATTTTCTGCTTAGGAACGACTTTGGTTAGGACCATATACTATCCACAACAGTTGAGTGCAGGGAATGATATACCTTGATAAATATGTCAGAAGTTTGTGTAATGAATTGAATCTAACCACCATGCGCAGAGTTTTGGGGGTTTTCCTCTATTCCAGAAATCTGACTCAGATCAGAGCACCACCACAAATACAACCTGGTGATTTTTGTGTGGGTAGAAAATGTCAGATTCTCTGGTGAACCTAGATTTGAAGGATCATACAAAGTTATTCTGGTGTCCCCAACCTCAGTGGAAACTGGAAGGAAGGAACCTACTGGCGAGCATGCCTCACAATGAAAGAAAGCTTCTGAGCCAACAAGTCATCATGAATCGACTCCTTTATCCTGTTATTACATTCTCTGTGTGTGAAATACAATGGGAAAGACCCAGGGGGGTTTGCTGGTGAATTCAAAGCTTGGGGATCAGAACAAACCAGGCTTGAAACCAATAAAGTACCACAATAAACAAAGGTGTTAGACTGGATAAAATAGTATCCTTATAACCCACAGAGATGTGTAAAGCCACACCCAAGATAACCCTACAAAAGATAAGCGTGGCAATTGGACCAATATCAATTATGGCTTTACTATAATAAGCTTGGCATTGGACAAAATTTATAAGACACTCACAAGGGGGAATTGTGAGAGGTATAGAAAGTGTGGGTTTCTATAGGCGGTGACCGTTAATGGTTTCCAGACCATAGAATTTTATCAGCCCTTATATTTCCAGTTGAAACCCAACATGTTCACTAAATTATTCAGGTTTCCCCTAATGGATTGTCAACCATCATAAGCAGTCACTGCTACGGACTGCTATAAGGTAGCCCGGCGGTATGTGGTCAGAACCATCCTCACCATCAGAGGCAATGTAGAAGAAGGCGGTGATCGCTTAGTTACGCGCCCCCCCCCCACTTTGGAGCAAGCCTGGCAGAGTGATGCAGCGGGTTAATACCCGCTCCACCTGTCCATGCAGCCATCCAACACGGTGAGACACATTTCATCCTAGATCAGTTTTGAAAGGGAGCTGAGGTACAGAATTTAATGTATTAGGGAGGACTGTCAGGTGTAGTGAATTATTGAGAATTTATTGACTACATTAAACTCTGTTGGTACCTTTTATATCCATTGATTACATCTAGAAACCGTTTATTATACTATTGGCATAAGCCACTCTCTATTTTCTATTACCCGTGACCACGCTTGACATCCATGATATTATACGCCTTGGAATTGCACAGCATTTCTGCAAGAAAACTTTACCTTCTAGTGAAATGTATTGTTCTGAATGATGCTGAAATAAGTAATGGACTCATACTTGGTCCACCATTTATTAGCTTATACAGCAAAAAGCAGACCAAGATGGCGAGAAGTATATTTAAACCAGCAAAACACCAAGCAGATGTATTTCACTGAACAAAACGACTCCATTAAGGAATGTGTTTTGCTGAGACGGTGCAATATTACGCAAAACGCATGCGCAGAAAATGAAGGACTGATGTATATCTCCCATATTGATATATGTAGTTGATTTCCTTATGCACTTGCATCCCAAAAGCTAATTATACCAATGATAAAAAACACAATGTATACGTATCACACACTATAAAAAGTTTCTACTTCCGGATATAAATCAGAACTGCATCTCCAGAGTGTGTGTTTTGGTGTGGATGGTACTTCCTAGGGCTCCAGCTGTTTACAGCAAATATATATTAATAGCAATCAGCAAGAGTACAGATACAAAAGGGTCAACTGTACTTCACAGTAACAGCTCTTCACTCTACTGAAGCCATTCACCCCTGCAGATATAAAGATGCCAGACATTACTAAATTACACACTCTAACTAAAAGCAGATCATACAGGACACTGCAGATACTCAATTACACCTTAAGATACACATAAAATAAAGTACTCCCATAATATGCTTACTAGCAACTGTATATTGGTGGAAACCAAACAGGGTCACTAAGGAACATGGCAAGTTCCATTTGACAAAACAGCTGTGCATATTTAATCCCTTAAGACCATAGGCCTGTAAAATTATTCATGACCAGCACTTTTTTTTATTTTTTTATTAAGTTTTTAGGCCTCCCTGCCTTTCAACAGTCGTAACTTTATTTTTTCAATGACGCAGTTGTAGGAGGCTTTTTTGTGGGCATAGTTTTTAATTCACATATAAATTATTGCAGATTTTATTTTAACATTATTTTGAAACCATCGCATATTTCAACTAAAACATAATTAGATTAATTCTACAGGTTATTATGGTCGTGTGGATACCTAATGTGTATACTTTTGGGGGTTTTTGTAATGTAGGCACAATAATTTTTATTAAATATGTATTTTTATTTTATTTTTTCTACACTTTGTTTTTATTTATTTTTTTATAATCCCATGATGAACTTACTTTTTTTTTTTGTCAACATCTTAGTATATTTTTATGCTTAGAACTTAGTAATACATTAGAATCTGTATGGACTAGTCTGGTGCAGTATAGGGCAGCAAACAGTCTGCAAATGACTGTGTAGGGCTTGTTATTACAGAAAACCCACTGATGGTACTCTAATTGCCAGGAGCATGGAATGATACATAACGTCTGCCCTGCTACATTGGGTCTACCATTTACGAGGAGAAAAGGGGATTGGGGTGTTATTTCTTTTAAAATTAAAAAGTACGTAAAGTAAACTTTCCGATAACAAAAAGAAATAAGTTAAAAGGAATGGGTAAATAATAGACAAATTGTAAGTCTAAAATACAGGAATAATAAATGAATGAATGTTTAAAAATCATGAAACTAAAGCTTATTATAACTAAAATGCTCATATTCGTGATAATTAGTTTACCAAGGATTCGTTTTAGCACTTTATATGGAGTGTTCGTCTAATATTTGCGAATTATGGTAATATTCTGTCAATTATGTGGAGGAACAGATAATTAAAGAACTATGCATTTTAAAATTAAACTATGAGAGTGTAGTGTTATGTTTTGTTTGTTTGTGTGGATTACGAATACTTAGATGGTTTTTTCCGTTTATTTTATATTTTTTTAATTATATTTCTTAATTTATGATTTGAGCTTTGATATAATCCGTTGATTATTATTATATAAAGCTGTGAAAGAGCTAATTTATTTTATTATAGATATAGAGGGTGAGTATAATATTTAAGTTTTTATAGTTATTAGTTTTTTTTTCTATTCTTGGTTTATTGGATTATTAAAATTTTTAAAGTTTTGTGATTTGATGTTGTAATTATATATTTGGTTAAAGCCTTTCTTGGGTTCTGATATGTTCTCTTGTTTATTGATGTGAGTAATTAATTAAATTTTAAATTTTTTTTATTCTGGATTTTTATGGATTTTCTGGTTTGTTTTGGGTTTGTTTATGTGTTTTGATCTTTAATTTTTCGAGGCTGTTTTTGGGTTCTTTTTTTTTTTTAGATAATAAAATACTCATTATGTTGTTCTCTTTTGTTCTTATGTTTTGTAGTTTTTCTAGTGGATTTTTTTTTTGAAGTTTATTGGTATTAAGTGATTTCGGGTATTTGTTATAATATAAGAATATTATAGCTACTTGACATAAGATAGTATGTAATAAGTAAATTTTAATCCCAACCTTATGTTCTGGTTTATTTATACACTTTAAATAAATATATGAAAAGAAACAGCATAGATAAGAAAGAAAAGAAAGCCAAAGAATGTATGAAGGATTTAAAGTAATAAAAAAAAAAAAGAAAAAATAGCAAATTATTCCAGAGTCGCATATAATGAAATAACCAATGAAGTAAATAAACACTAATAAAAACAAAATACACCAAAAAAACTTTCAAGAAGTAAAAGACAACCACTAAGTACGAAAAAGTTAACAGTAATAATAAATAAATAGAAGTACTATTTAGCCGTCCTGAATAAAAATTACTAATTAAATTTAAAAAACAAATAGCGGAACGATATTTAATCAATATGCGAAAGGGAATAATTATGGATTTTTTCATAGTTATGATAAGCTGAATAATCTGAATTAAAGACCAAAAAATGGGTGCGACTTACGTTCATGTATTTACTAATATGGTGATTATTTTATATAATTTTGTTATACTATAAAAAATATAATGTGTTTATATTTGGTTAGATCTTTTTGACTATTTAGAATTTTGTACAAGTTAGATTTATTTGTTTATGTTAGATATTTGTTTTCTTTTGTTTTGGTTTTTTTGTCTTTAATTTTTCTTATTTTGAATTTTTATAGTTTTTTGATTTATTTTTATGGTGCTTGGTTCTTGCAGTGAGTAAAGTATTTATTATCATTTTATGCAGCCTTTGTTTTGATGGAATTATCATCTGTAGCTATTCGTTCGCTTTGGAGTTTTTTCCTTATAACATATGTAGATTATCTATCTTGTGCTTTAAATTAATGCAAATGACTAATAAGAACATAATAAAATGGAAAAAAAGAAAGAAAAATGGAAAATACTAAAAAAAGAATAAAAAAAGATAAGTAAAAAATGATAAATAAAAATATTATTATTAATAAAAAAGAAGTAAAAAAATAAAAAAAAACACAAAAATATATGTAAGATCAAAAAAAAAAAAAACTAAAAAATAAGAATAAACTATCAAAAAAATAAATAAGAATCAATCAATACATCGAAAAGCCAAGTATGAAGGAGAGAGAGCATATAATAAACAAATACTTAAAACAGTAAAAGGATCTATAGGAATAAATAATAGAATAAAAAATTTGGGTATACGTGAGTGGAGTATTGTGGGATAGCTAAGAGAAGAAAAAACAAGTAAAAAGAAGAAACAAAGAAAATAAAAAGGAAGTGCACTAAATATGACTGTCAAAAAAAATCCACTAAACAAAAAAAAAAAAAAAAGATGTAGATATATGGGTATATTTTTTTTAGTAGTACTTTTCTTGGTATTTGAAATAGACGTTGTATTAAATGAATAAAAAGAAGACGGGATAGAATCTTCATAAATATACATTTAAATATTACATAGATCATTCAAAATTATGTAAAGGAAATGACATAAGAGTGTAGGGAAAGAAAATAAGAAATAAAATGAAATGTGTAAAGAAAAATTAATTATAAATATAGGAAAATATAGAATTAAAAATATAGGCGACGCAAACAATTAAGAAAAATACAAAGGATTCTTAAAAAGTATTGGAGCTTCAAATATAAAAAAGAGGAAAGCTTAAGAGGCATACGTTGGCATGTATCAAAGGAATTCACGATGATAAATTTCTAGTTAAGATTGTGGATTAATATTAAAAAAGTAATAATATACAAACATTAAGAGAAATAAAAATAAAAGATATAATAGGATCAAAATGTGTAATAGTAGTTTTTTCTTTTTTTTATTTTGGTATATTGTTTTATTCGTTTCTATGTAACTTATTATATTGGTTAAAACTACGATGGAACACATGGGTCTTGTTCTGTTATCTCTTCATAGGAAGTAAAATAGTACGGGAGTTAAGTAGGTAAGGATTTTGATTACAACTGAATTAACAAGTAAAAAGTTTAGATACAGAGAAAACAATTACACAAACGAAATAATACCAAAAAAAATAAAAATAAAAAAAAAATTAGATGAACCTGAAGAAAAAATAATACTGAAGAAAGCGGGGATAAAATGAATAAAAATGAAAAATAAAAAACAACTCGTGAAAAAAGAAGCCAGATAAACTTGATAAAAAAAAATACAAAAAAAGCCTATTAATAATATCAATGAAAACGAACCAAAACAAAAAGTAATTTAGACCAACTATAAAAAAATAAAAACAACTGCAGATATACTCATACAACGGTCCGAAACCTATAACTGAACATAGACTACGAAAAAACGACAAAATACGCAAAGAAACAAAAAGAGAATGCCCTATGGATTATGCCGTGGTCATGGACCACGTAAATTAAAGGGTTAAGCGCAGGAGACCTAAGGTTTCTCTCTGCTTCCCGGTACATGCAGAGACTGCTCTGGGAGCAGGGCTGGAAAAGTACAGTTTTGATCGTAGCGCAGGCTGCGGAGGCCGCAAAACCCCTATTCCGCAGGGACGCCAAAAGATGTTGCTGCAGAAAAAACGACCTGCAATGTCCATCATCAAAGGACAGTGGGCGTTCGTTAAGGGGTTGACTAAACTAAGGCATCCTGTGGGATTTCAAAGTTACCCATCATCTGCAACTATACTCTGCTGTTAGGGTGGGTAGGGGGGGGGGGTCGGGTGGGGTGGGCGGGAATGAAGAGTTCTGTATTCAAAGACCGCAAATTTGCCGTTTGGAATTTCTATTCTTCTACAGTGTTCAAGGTACAGGATAAACGATGTCATATTTTAATAGATCAGACTTTTTCAGACGCAGTGATACCAAATACGTAACTTTATAATTGTATTTGTAAAATGGCAAAAAGGGTGACTTGAACTTAATTTTTTTTTTCTTTTACTTTAACTTCGAGTCCCCCTACGGTGCTTCACAACTAGGGGGCACGATCGTTTCTACAACATAATGCACTGTATAGACGATGTATTAGGGTGAACAAAGATGGCAGGCCGGAAGTGGGGAATTCGAAAACATGACAGTGATGGAAGCCTTCACAAGGCCTCCAGCTGCCCTGTTCAACGATCAGAACCCTGCGATTTTGCCGCGGGCGCCCTGATCGGAGTGCGCGGCACCGTTTCTCATTCATTTATATGCCACAGCTTCTAAGGGGGTTAAACAGCACAGGATGGCGGCGGCTCCATCCTGCACTGTAACCGCCAGGTTTTAGCTGCAATTAGCAGCTAACACCAGGGGGCTGTGTAGCGGGATCGCGACTTCTTACCGGCACTATGACGTACTCATATTTTAGTAAGGGGTTAATATGCTAGCTGGTGCAGAGATCAGCTACTCGCCAACAGACTCGTGAGACCACCGGCTGAATGTAGCTCCCATTAACAAAATCAGCAGTTTGCGATTTTCGTTGCAATATCCTGGTGCAGGGGAATTGGAGCATTATATAAAATGAATGTCTTTGTACTACAGGCCAAGTCTGCCATGTTGTTGACATGTATAGGTCCCATAACCATGCGTGGTTAGGGAGTGTCCCAATGGGACAATCCCTTAGACATAGTTGTGCATTGTCAATACCTTGGCCCCTTCATTCGTTCTATCACTATCGTACTTTCTGAAGAGTCATCTGCAGCTGCCGGCGTTTTCAGTAAATTTCGTGTTTTTTTAGCAGCAGCATTCGCAGTCACGGGTTGTTTCGCACCAGTGGATGGAGTCTTTACACTCGATGCTGGAAGATGACTTGGTGTTTTCTAGGGAAATGCAAATGATTATAAAGGTCAGAGAGCTGCAAAGAACAGGATACATTTCCATCTCATAACAAAAGTTGCCATTTATTGAAACCTCAATCAATCTAGACTTAATGGTGCAAGACTGTGTATAGGAAAAAGGGTTTTCCCGCCTTTTTCAAATGTTACACCTTCTACTTTAAAGTTGGCTGCCTCCATGCTGCTAATGACACTTTCCCTGATTAAAAACAGTGTGAAACAAACAGGCAGAACACAGACAAAACGGGGACATGATTTTTGTGTTACTCCCTGTAAAATCCATTTCTCACTCGTGTGCCCTTTTGGGAAAACCAAGAAGATTCATGAGTATGGGTGCTGCCACACACTAGGCAAAATTAAGCAGAAAGTGACAACTCACTGCACCCTAAGACAAGAGCTAAGTCTGTTTATATGGAAGCAGTAGGAGCGACTGAGGCCAACAGAAGGAAATAAACAAAAAAAGTCATACAAAAAAACTCACCAGGAAAGTGTGTCCAGAGAGAAAGCGGAACCAAAACGCAATAAGGACAGAAGTGGTCAAGCACCAGGAAGGATAAGTGGGAAGGAGCTGCGATTCTATAGACATGAACAAAGCGAGAAATGGATTTTACAGGCGAATACAAAAGTCACTTGTGTCATTGGGGAACACAGAAGACCGTCAGACATCCCACAGCAGTCCTCAAAGAAAGGAACACTACAAAATAGCAGAGACTGTTAAAAGGTACTAACCAATGTGATCTTGGATAACTGGACAAAGCATTGTTGTCCTAGTTTAATGTCGAAATTGATATTGCTCTTTGCCAAAGCTGTAGATTTGATTTTTGGTCTTCAACATTCGGTGTCTGAACTGATTAGGTCGAGAACCTCGGGTTAGCGAGCACTAAATTAAGAGAGAGAGGAATGCAATTACTGCCATCTTGGATAACTGAAAAAAGCATTGTTTAATGCAGATATTGATATTCCACGATTGTTTTACCACACATTCTTTCATACCAGCAGTTACTGTAACTAACGTTTAAGTATCCGTCGGGCTACGGTGAAAAATTTCACACCGACAGAAACTGCACCACAGCCACCAGAGAAATCAGTAGAGCCATCTGGAAATATTTGGGTCACTTTGGGCTGACCAACACCCAAAGTGTAATGCTAGATAAAAGCTTGGTTTGTTTTCAGGGACCCGCCTGGTTCAGACAGTTTTCATTTTGCTCTTTGTAACAGCTCTTCACTCTACTAAGGACAGTCTCCTCTGCAGCTAATAAGCATCCAGCAACGCGTTTCCCCTCTAATAAAATCAGATCATACAGGGCACTGCAGACACTCAACTACGCTGTAAGGCTATGTTCACATGGCTTATTTCGGGGCGTATTTGCGGACGTAATTACGTCCCGAAATACGTTTCAAATACGTGTCTCAATAAGTTGACAGGGGACTAAATTTAATGATCGTATTTACATGGCAAAAATACGTCGCGGAAATGCACCTCGTGTGAACGACGAGGCGTATTTTACATTGGAATCAATGCTAATCTAATTGTTCATTATTTGAAACATATTTCGGGACGTTTTTGCAAATACGCCCTGAAATAAGCCGTGGGAACATAGCCTAAAAAGGCACAGAAAAATAAATGACTCCCACAACATGCTAACTAACAGCTGTATATTGGTGCAAACCAAACAGGGTCACTAAGGAACATGGCAAGTTCCATTTGACAAAACATTGTGCCAAAAAGTAACCCCTTAGGGGGCATGGTCTGGACATGGCAGCTTGAGGTCACATCTCACTGGGGCTCCGTGGAACTACTCCTTACTTCGGCTGGCCTGCGCTCTAAATCATGAGGAAAAACCCCAAAAGAAAGGGCACCAAGCCCCTGACTCACACCTCTTCGCTTCATACTCAATTACACTTTAAAACATACACAACATTTGAATTTTTGTACTTGCCGTAAACTCCTTCTTGTCTGATTCACTGGGGGACACAGCACCTTGGGTATAGTCCCTTGCTCTAGGAGGCTGACACTAGGTGGGCCAAACGTGTTGGCTCCGCCCAAACGGACTATATCCCTCCTCCGGACACCAGGCTAATCAGTTGGTCCAAAAGCCTTAGTAAAGTAGATACACCACCGTCTGATTCCACGGAGAAAACGCCAGATGGGAATCAGAAAAAATAAATAAATAAAAATACAGAGAGAGGGAGGGACTGGTGTCCCCCAATGAATCAGACGAGAAAAGGATTTTTCGCCAAGTACAAAAATACGAATTTCTCGTCAATATCATAAGGGGGACAAAGCACCTTGGGATGTCCAAAAGCAAACCTTGAGCGTGGGTAAAAAATTCGATAGACACTATTCGCAGCAGTGTGAATCAGTTAGCATACTGCTGCCTAAAGTACCTTACAGCCAAGATCTAGGTATGTTAGCAAAACAATATATGTACTGATGCCCAGGTCGCAACGTTGCAGACCCAAGAAGCCCAAGCATAAAGCCACAGAACCCAAGAAGGCACCGACCATTCGAGTGGAATGGATGGTGGCCCGGAATGGGAGAGGTTCACCCTTGGACCATAGAGTTCCGAGATTGTAGACTAAATCTTGTTGGGAAAGGTGGTCTTAAAGGGAACCTGTCACATAGTTTATGCCCCCCATGCTTAGGACAGAACAAGCTAGTGTCAGACATGCTGTTTCCAGCGCTGTGCCCCTTATTCTGTAAGATGCTGTAGTTTTAGAGCATTTAATGCTCAAATCTGCAGTTTTCAGGCAGAAAAGTGTCATGAAAAGAATCAATTTTTTTCATACCCCGCCCACCTGAGGCTAGCCCCACCCACCCCAACTGAGACCTATTACTTTGAATAGATAGAAACATGTGAATAACTGTTCGTGGGCGGGGCTAGTCTTTGAATAAGATTTCAGCATTAATTGCTCTGAAACTACAGCATCTTACAGAATAAGGGACACAGCGCTGGAAACAGCAGCTCTGTCACTAGCTTGTGCTGTTCTCAGCAAGGGGGGCATAATCTATGTGACAGGTTCCCTTTAAAGGCCATCGATTTCTATGTGGACCCGTAGGAATGACCAAAAGGGGATTGGAACGCATGAATCATTCCATGGCGTTGAAGATCTGAACCGCTCTGATAACATCCCAACAAATTAGAGACCCCTCTTGAGGATGAGAGGGAGAGGGGGAAAATGAGGGGCAGCCCTCTATCCTCATTAAGGTGGCCTGGGGATACTACCTTAGGGAGAGAATTACAATGGCATTCAAACAGGACTTCATTTCCATTTCTACAGCTGGATCGAGCAGAACAAGGGACCCCCTTCCCAAAAAAAAAAAACAAAACAAAAAAAAACTCCTGACCGGAGGATGGAAAACAAACAAAGGGTAGCAATTTGACCCTCCACAGAGAAAATCGGCCAAGGCTGTGATCTAGACCTGCCTGAAAGGCAGTTCTTGCGGGCTGGACAAAACCCCCATGGGTGACAACCACGCATCTCGCACCAAATCAAGAAGGTTTTGTGGTATGAAAACAAATGCAGCAGGTTGCGGCTTGGGCGCCCGATCTATGGTCTGGACCACAGAATCTGCGCAACCACACGATCCTGAAATTGTGGCTCCAACTCCCATTTTGAAAGATGGACCTGAAGCAACGTGGAATGGAATAGAGTACTATAGGAGGAAAAGGACTCGGCACAAAGAGAGGGCTCTGGAGAACTGCCAACAAGATTTGCTCTGCGGAGCCTAGCTGAAGCGATAAGTATGGCTGGAACCCTCTTGCTCTTGAGGAAAAAAAAAAACTGGAGGGGACCAAAAAGGGCAGAATAGCACAAGGTGAATTGATGGAAGAACTAGCGCATCTATAGTGCAAGCCAACCTGAATGGAACATAAATTCCAAATTCGGGAGCAGATGAATGAGGTGGGATACAAAATAGAACGACACTTGACATTCCCCTTCTCAAGCAGAGCATTTGGAACCCCTCTGGCAGAAGAGCCCATTGCCAGGAATCCACCAATGTCTGGCTGCGGAAATTGGCTATCCAGTTCCACTTCCTTGGAATAAGGATCGCTGACCGCAATAGAACCCCATGTTCTGCCCAGTAGAAGAACCTTGAGGCCTCCTTGTGCCTCTGCGACAATTACAATATGCCACCACAGTGGTGTTACTGGACTGAACCTGAACTGGGTGACCCTGACTAAGGGGGAACGAAGAGTTCCCCAGAAGTAGTGCAAGAGACCCCAGATGAGGTCAACACGTAGTTGTCCAGGGAGCCGTCCTGGTGAGCAAAATGACCCGCTGGTGGAAGAAACACTTGGGCTGCTTGTGTGCCCAGGAGCCACCTGGGAAGCATCATGGACCAGGATGGCCTAAATATAATCAAATCTGCTAGACCAGGTAGGCCTAAGTGATACCAGGACAGAGCGAGACCTGTGAACGCAGACCCCAGAGAAAGGCCATCAAAAAAGGTTATGGCACATAAACCAGGATACTGGACACACAATCGCGATAGATGGCTAAGATGCCAAAATCTGAGTGCATTGGGTAGGAGACCCAAGCCTCACGACGGGACAATGCCTGGTTGGACAGTGTAAAGCCCACCAGACAGATAGAAGAAACAAGAGACCATGATCTAGAGCAGTGTTTCCCAAATCCAGTCCTCAAGGCCCACGAACAGGTCAGGTTTTCAGAATTTCCCACAGAATGCACTGACAATAATTATATCACCTGTGCAATGCTAAGGAAAGCCAGAAAACATGACCTGTTGGTGGGCTTTGAGGACTGGATTTGGGAATCCCTGATCTAGAGAGTCCTCTAGATTATCCAACGTCTTCGGGCATTGCGACATCACCCCTTCGGTACCACGCTCAGGTGGGACTACTGGAATTCATGAAAAAAAATGCAAAAGGTAGTAAGTGGGGACAGATGAGAAGCGCAAGGAGGAACAGTTCAGTTAAAAAAAACAAAAAAAAAAAACCTGTCTCATGACACTAAGGGGGAATCATCATTACGGTGACCACACACATGCACGGTCCCCGTGATATGCAAGAGCCAGAGGCTCCGTCATCACCTGAAAGACAGAAGAAATAAGTCAAACTGAAAGCAAAATAGCAGACCTGCAAAGCAGTGTCTGCCTCCTGGAGACACTAGGCTAAAAACTGATAAGCCAGATTTCAGGAGGAGGGATATAGTCCGTTCGGGCGGAGACCACACATTTGGTTCCACCTAATGTCACCCTCCAAGGGTAATGGCCTATATCCAATGGTATCCCCCAATGATATTGATGAGAAATGAAAACTCCCATAACATACTTATGAGCAACTGTATATTGGTGCAAACCAAACTGGGTCACTAAGGAACATGGCAAGTCCCATTTGATAGAAGTGTGCGCCAAAATGTAACAAACCTAGGACTTGTGGGATTACCAAGTGACCAATCATCTGAAACGGTCCGGTCCTCTGCAGGTATCCCCTCCCCCATCCCAGCAGTGTCATGGATGGTGTGTCCCTGTGGTTGGTAATTTCACACTCACCACTGACACAAAACCAGCAAAAACTTGTGAAAAAAAAGGTACATTGTAAAATACAGGGTATAATATACACACAAAGTTGTGAAATGCATAACATAAAACAGGGATTGGAATGACATTAAAGTTGTTTATCTCATTTCGGACAACCCCTTTAAACACGGGAGATGGTGCAGGAATTAGCTACTCGCCAAGAGACTCCTGAGACCACCGGCTGAATGCTGATTTTTGACGAGTGGAGCCACAGTTTGCCATTTTCCTTGCAATGTTCTGGTGCAGGGGTATTGGAGCATTATATAAATGAATGTATTTGTACTATATGCCGAGTCGGCCATGTTTTTGACATGTATAGGTCCCATAACGGTACGTAGATAGGGACAACACCTTACACAGTTGTGCATTGCCAATACCTTGGCCCCTTCATCCTCATCACTATCGTCACTTTCTGAAGAGTCATCTACAGCTGCTGGCGTTTTCAGTAACTTTCCTGGTTTAGCAGCAGCAGTCGCAGTCACGGGTTGTTGCGCACCAGTGGATGGAGTTTTTACACTCGATGCTGGAAGACTTGCCGTTTTCTAAGGAAATGCAAATGATTATATGTCAGAGAGCTGCAAAGAACAGAATACATTTCTATTTCAAACAAAAGTGGCCCATTTTTAATGTCAAAATGATGCAAGATCGTGTACACTAAACCGGGTTTTAAACTTTTAGAATGTTCCCCACCACTTAAAAATGGCTGCCTCCATAATGGTCCTCACTATGCACCAATTAAAAATGTGAAAAGTGCGAAACAAATAGGCAGAATATAGCCGAAACTGAAAAACAAGATTTGTGTGTTACTCCCCTGTAAAAAAATCCATTTCTCGCTCTGCCCATTTGAGGAAACAGAAGCCAGTTTGTACGGGCTGCAAACACTTGTAGACGACACTAAGAGACAACTTACAGCACCCTACAGACCTCCTGCAGACATGAGGCGACTGTTTCTATAGAAGCAGTAGAACGACTAGAGGCCAACACAAGGAAATAAAACAAAAAAAAGTCATAATAAGACCCAGTGGGAGGTTGCATCCAGAGAGAGAAAGCGGAACAAAACTAAGTAAGGGCCAGCAGTGGTCAAGCACCAGAAGGATAAACTGGGTGGGAGCTGCATCGCCCAATGAACAGAACGAGAAATGGATTTTACAGGCGAGGAATACAAAAATCGGATTTTTGTGCTTACCGTAAAATCTTTTTCTCGTCCGATTCATTGGGGGACACAGCATCTTGGTTATAGCCTCTTACCCTAGGAGGCTGACACTAGGCAGACCAAATGTGTTGGAACCGTCCCAGTGGACTATAACCCTCCTACTGATGCCAGGCTGATCAGTTGGTACAAAAGCCATAGCTGAGTGGAAAACCAAAGGAAAAAAAAAAAAAAAAACGAGAGAGGGACCTTTGTCCTCCAATGAATCGAACGAGAAAAGGATATTACGGTTAGTACAAAAATCCAATTTTTTTTGTCATTGGGGGAAACAGCACCTTAGGATGTTCAATAGCAGTCCCAGAGGGTGGGAGACAAAAAAGAGGTAACAACTAAAAAATTCATCCGTAGTGACAAGTATTAGCACACTGCTGCCTGAAGTACCTTATGGCCGAGGCTTGCGTCAGCCGAGGCCAAGGTATGGATTTGGCAGAACTTAGAAAAGGTATGGACCGAAGTCCAGGTGGCAGCTATGCAAAGCTGAAGCTTGATGATGGACCTTCCAGGAGGCACCAACCGCTCGTGTGGAGTGAGCAGTGACCCGAAATGGAAGGCGTCCCCCCCCCCGCCCAGATAGGATTCCGAAATTGCAGACCGGATCCAGCTGGCAATGGTGACCTTAGAGGCCACCAGGCCCCTGTGTGGACCCTCAGGATGACAAAGAGGGCTTCAGAGCGCCTAAAGGATTCCGTAAGAGGTAGATCCGAACAGCACTGACCACGTCTAAACAATGTAACGAACGCTCTCGAGGATGAGAGGGCGGGGCAAAAAGAGGGCAGAACTATGTCCTCGTTGATATGAAACGATGACACCACCTTCGGGAGAAACGAAGGAACAAGAAGCAAAGCAACCTTGTCCTTATGTAGAACCAAGAAAGGGGACTTGCATGATAGAGACGCCAGTTCAGACACTCATTGGATGGAAGAGATGGCCACCAGGAAGGCTACCTTCCATGAAAGTAAACGTAGGGGAACTTCCCGTAGTGGCCCAAAGGGTGAAGACTGCATGGCCTTCAACACAAGATTTAAATCCCACGGTTCGAAAGGCCTACGAACCGGAAGGACTGAATTTGCAGCCCCCTGCAAAAAGGTATCAACCTGTGAGCAAGAAGCCAGCTTGACTGAAACAAAATCGAGAGAGCAGAAATCTGACCTCTCAAAGAGGACAGGCCGAGCCCAAGCTCCAGGCCTGACTGTAGAAAAGACAGCACCATTGGAGTAGAACATACCAAGGAGTGAAATTCCTGGGCTACAGGTATGGTAATTGATCTGGGCGGACTGAAGCTTGCGTGCCTGAATCATGGTCCGGATAACAGAATCCGACAAACCCCGAGATTTTAATATTGCTGTTTCAACAGCCATGCCGTCAAACACAGCCGTGGTAAAGTGGGGTGAAACAGCGGACCCTGCGAGAAAAGATCTGGACGTAAAGGAAGAGGCCAAGGAGCGTCTGCCAATAGGGCGACAAGATCGCGTACCAGGACCTGCGGGGCCAACAAGAATGGCTGGTACCCTCTCGGACTTGAGGTGCTTGAGCACTCGAGGAAGAAGAGGCCAGGGTGGAAAAAGGTAGATCAGAGCAAACTCACTCCAAGGTAGGACCAGCGCATCCATTGCTAGAGCCAGGGGATCCCTGGCCCTGGACACAACTTGGGAGTTTGATTGAGGCAAGACACGAACAGATAGACGTCTGGCGTACCCCAACTCTGGCAAAGGCGTCGAAAAACCTCCGGTAGAAGAGCCCACTCCCCGGAATCGACCACTGCTCGACTAAGATGATCGGCCAACCAGTTTTCCACCCCTGGAATGAAAATCGCCGGCAAGACCGGTACTGACCGCTCTGCCCGGCAAAGAAATCTTGCAGCTTCCCGAAAAGGTGCCCGGCTTCTGGTGCCACCCTGATGATTCAGACTGCCGTGGTGTTGTTGGACTGAATCTGCACTGGGTGACCCCGAATGAGGGGGGACCAATGTGAGAGCGCTAGGAAAATGGCTTGGAGTACCAGAACATTGATCTGAAGTCTGGATTCCTAAGGACAAAAGACCCCGAGTCATCCAAAAGCCGAAGACGGCACCCCACCCCGATGCACTGGCGTCTATGGTGATGATCAGCCATTTCGGGACAGAAATTACTTCCCTTGATGTAACGCAGGGGAGGCTAGACACCAGCCCAGGTCGGCTCGAACCTGTGGTGGCAGACGAACCGTTGTGTCCATCCCACTGAGACCGGATTGCCCGCTGCAGAGGGTGAGAATGAAACTGCGCAAAGGTCACAGCCTCAAAGGCAGCCACCAACCTGCCGAGAACGTCTGAATATTTAAATTAACGGGGTCTTCCCTGGTGGGAAAAAACACTCGGGCCCCCTGATGCGAGAAAACAACCGCAGAAATTCAATCCTTTTGGAGGGATCAGACATACTTGACTACCCCCAAAGGCACCAAAGGGTCTGGGTGAATC